>JASXSY010001735.1:0-159036 GCA_034509805.1 Sipha maydis | reverse complement strand
CTCTTATTTTTTAACTAATATTAGATAACCGTAAAAATCCATTTGTATTTAACTATTTATATATACAATTTATATGAATTTACGCATCTTTAAATGATTTTTACCTTGAATATCATTGTTCCCACATTCATATGTTTTTTTTTTGCTTTTTGAAAAATTAGAATGTTCATTTTATTGAATAAACATATATTTAGGACAAAAGTTCAATACACTATGTATCGAGATCAGATTATTTTTAATATTTTCATAATTTAGTTGTACATTTACATATTTAGAAACTATAATAATTTTAGATCGTTAGGATTTATGTTTACATTTAATTAACATAAAAATTTAAGTTTTAATTTGACTTTGTGCATTTTAAGAAATTGCAGATTTAGGATATGATAAACGTAAATTAATATATATTCATCATTCGAATGTTATAGAAATACATTCAAATTGAGCATTACACATGGTTCTATTTGAGTATTTGATATGGAAAATTCCTTATAATCTTAATAAGAGATATTTTTCTTTTTCAGATGATGTTTCCGATATCGTTATAAATGCTGATGTCGAATTTCCTTCGTGTGCCGACTACCAGTGCATCAATATTTGCTACTATAGTTTTCGGGAAAAATGTGATTTGCAAATGAATCTCTCTTTAAGTACGACTTATATATATAAATTATTATCAATATTTACACAATCATTGTCAATAGTTTTTTAATAATTGTTACTTATTTATAATTGTATGTAAATACTCTCGCATCATCGATGCTTCGTTCAAAAATTACAAAGTAACAGCTGTCCACTCAAATTTTTAAAAAGCATAATTTCGTGTAAACTCTTGTTATTGAAACTCTTATTTTTTAACTAATATTAGATAACCGTAAAATCCATTTGTATTTAACTATTTATATATACAATTTTATATGAATTTACGCATCTTTAAATGATTTTTACCTTGAATATCATTGTTCCCACATTCATATGTTTTTTTTTTGCTTTTTGAAAAAATTAGAATGTTCATTTATTGAATAAACATATATTTAGGACAAAAGTTCAATACACTATGTATCGAGATCAGATTATTTTTAATATTTTCATAAATTTAGTTGTACATTTACATATTTGGAAACTATAATAATTTTACATCGTTAGGGATTTATGTTTACATTTAATTAAACATAAAATTTAAGTTTTAATTTGACTTTGTGCATTTTAAGAAATTGCAGATTTAGGATATGATAAACGTAAATTAATATATATTGATCATTCGAATGTTTATAGAAATACATTCAAATTGAGCACTACACATGGTTCTATTTGAGTATTTGATATTGAAAAATTTCTTATTATCTTAATAAGAGTTATTTTTTCTTTTTCAGATGATGTTTCCGATATCGTTATAATGCTGATGTCGAATTTCCTTCGTGTGCCGACTACCAGTGCATCAATATTTGCTACTATAGTTTTCGGGAAAAATGTGATTTGCAAATGAATCTCTCTTTAAGTACGACTTATATATATAAATTATTATCAATAGTTTACACAATCATTGTCAATAGTTTTTTAATAATTGTTACTTATTTATAATTGTATGTAAATACTCTCGCATCCATCGCATGCCTTCGTTCAAAAATTACAAAGTAACAGCTGTCCACTCAAATTTTTAAAAGCATAATTTCGTGTAAACTCTTGTTATTGAAACTCTTATTTTTTAACTAATATTAGATAACCGTAAAATCCATTTGTATTTAACTATTTATATATACAATTTTATATGAATTTACGCATCTTTAAATGATTTTTACCTATGAATATCATTGTTCCCACATTCATATGTTTTTTTCTTGCTTTTTGAAAAAATTAGAATGTTCATTTATTGAATAAACATATATTTAGGACAAAAGTTCAATACACTATGTATCGAGATCAGATTATTTTTAATATTTTCATAAATTTAGTTGTACATTTACATATTTTGGAACTATAATAATTTTAGATCGTTAGGATTTATGTTTACATTTAATTAAACATAAAATTTAAGTTTTAATTTGACTTTGTGCATTTTAAGAAATTGCAGATTTAGGATATGATAAACGTAAATTAATATATATTGATCATTCGAATGTTATAGAAATACATTCAAATTGAGCACTACACATGGTTCTATTTGAGTATTTGATATAGAAAAATTTCTTATAATCTTAATAAGAGTTATTTTTCTTTTTCAGATGATGTTTCCGATATCGTTATAATGCTGATGTCGAATTTCGTTCGTGTACCGACTACCAGTGCATCAATATTTGCTACTATAGTTTTCGGGAAAAATGTGATTTGCAAATGAATCTCTCTTTAAGTACGACTTATATATATAAATTATTATCAATAGTTTACACAATCATTGTCAATAGTTTTTTAATAATTGTTACTTATTTATAATTGTATGTAAATTACTCTCGCATCATCGATGCTTCGTTCAAAAATTACAAAGTAACAGCTGTCCACTCAAATTTTTAAAAGCATAATTTCGTGTAAACTCTTGTTATTGAAACTCTTATTTTTTTAACTAATATTAGATAACCGTAAAATCCATTTGTATTTAACTATTTATATATACAATTTTATATGAATTTACGCATCTTTAAATGATTTTTACCTTGAATATCATTGTTCCCACATTCATATGTTTTTTTTTTGCTTTTTGAAAAAATTAGAATGTTCATTTATTGAATAAACCATATATTTAGGACAAAAGTTCAATACACTATGTATCGAGATCAGATTATTTTTAATATTTTCATAAATTTAGTTGTACATTTACATATTTAGAAACTATAATAATTTTAGATCGTTAGGATTTATGTTTACATTTAATTAAACATAAAATTTAAGTTTTAATTTGACTTTGTGCATTTTAAGAAATTGCAGATTTAGGATATGATAAACGTAAATTAATATATATTCATCATTCGAATGTTATAGAAATACATTCAAATTGAGCATTACACATGGTTCTATTTGAGTATTTGATATGGAAAATTCCTTATAATCTTAATAAGAGATATTTTTCTTTTTCAGATGATGTTTCCGATATCGTTATAATGCTGATGTCGAATTTCCTTCGTGTGCCGACTACCAGTGCATCAATATTTGCTACTATAGTTTTCGGGAAAAATGTGATTTGCAAATGAATCTCTCTTTAAGTACGACTTATATATATAAATTATTATCAATAGTTTACCACAATCATTGTCAATAGTTTTTTAATAATTGTTACTTATTTATAATTGTATGTAAATACTCTCGCATCATCGATGCTTCGTTCAAAAATTACAAAGTAACAGCTGTCCACTCAAATTTTTTAAAAGCATAATTTCGTGTAAACTCTTGTTATTGAAACTCTTATTTTTTAACTAATATTAGATAACCGTAAAATCCATTGTATTTAACTATTTATATATACAATTTTATATGAATTTACGCATCTTTAAATGATTTTTTACCTTGAATATCATTGTTCCCACATTCATATGTTTTTTTCTTGCTTTTTGAAAAAATTAGAATGTTCATTTATTGAATAAACATATATTTAGGACAAAAGTTCAATACACTATGTATCGAGATCAGATTATTTTTAATATTTTCATAAATTTAGTTGTACATTTACATATTTGGAAACTATAATAATTTTAGATCGTTAGGATTTATGTTTACATTTAATTAAACATAAAATTTAAGTTTTAATTTGACTTTGTGCATTTTAAGAAATTGCAGATTTAGGATATGATAAACGTAAATTAATATATATTCATCATTCGAATGTTATAGAAATACATTCAAATTGAGCATTACACATGGTTCTATTTGAGTATTTGATATAGAAAAATTTCTTATAATCTTAATAAGAGATATTTTTCTTTTTCAGATGATGTTTCCGATATCGTTATAATGCTGATGTCGAATTTCCTTCGTGTGCCGACTACCAGTGCATCAATATTTGCTACTATAGTTTTCGGGAAAAATGTGATTTGCAAATGAATCTCTCTTTAAGTACGACTTATATATATAAATTATTATCAATAGTTTACACAATCATTGTCAATAGTTTTTTAATAATTGTTACTTATTTATAATTGTATGTAAATACTCTCGCATCATCGATGCTTCGTTCAAAAATTACAAAGTAACAGCTGTCCACTCAAATTTTTAAAAGCATAATTTCGTGTAAACTCTTGTTATTGAAACTCTTATTTTTTAACTAATATTAGATAACCGTAAAATCCATTTGTATTTAACTATTTATATATACAATTTTATATGAATTTACGCATCTTTAAATGATTTTTACCTTGAATATCATTGTTCCCTACATTCATATGTTTTTTTCTTGCTTTTTGAAAAAATTAGAATGTTCATTTATTGAATAAACATATATTTAGGACAAAAGTTCAATACACTATGTATCGAGATCAGATAATTTTTAATATTTTCATAAATTTAGGTTGTACATTTACATATTTGGAAACTATAATAATTTTAGATCGTTAGGATTTATGTTTACATTTAATTAAACATAAAATTTAAGTTTTAATTTGACTTTGTGCATTTTAAGAAATTGCAGATTTAGGATATGATAAACGTAAATTAATATATATTCATCATTCGAATGTTATAGAAATACATTCAAATTGAGCATTACACATGGTTCTATTTGAGTATTTTGATATAGAAAAATTTCTTATAATCTTAATAAGAGATATTTTTCTTTTTCAGATGATGTTTCCGATATCGTTATAATGCTGATGTCGAATTTCCTTCGTGTGCCGACTACCAGTGCATCAATATTTGCTACTATAGTTTTCGGGAAAAATGTGATTTGCAAATGAATCTCTCTTTAAGTACGACTTATATATATAAATTATTATCAATAGTTTACACAATCATTGTCAATAATTTTTTAATAATTGTAACTAATTTATAATTATTTGTAAATACTCTCGCATCATCGATGCTTCGTTAAAAAATTACAAAGTAACAGCTGTCCACTCAAATTTTTAAAAGCATAATTTCGTGTAAACTCTTGTTATTGAAACACTTATTTTTTAACTAATATTAGATAACCGTAAAATCCATTTGTATTTAACTATTTATATATACAATTTTATATTTAATTTACACATCTTTAAATGATTTTTACCTTGAATATCATTGTTCCCACATTCATATGTTTTTTTTTTGCTTTTTGAAAAAATTAGAATGTTCATTTATTGAATAAACATATATTTAGGACAAAAGTTCAATACACTATGTATCGAGATCAGATAATTTTTAATATTTTCATAAATTTAGTTGTATATTTACATATTTGGAAACTATAATAATTTTACATCGTTAGGATTTATGTTTACATTTAATTAAACATAAAATTTAAGTTTTAATTTGACTTTGTGCATTTTAAGAAATTGCAGATTTAGGATATGATAAACGTAAATTAATATATATTCATCATTCGAATGTTATAGAAATACATTCAAATTGAGCACTACACATGGTTCTATTTGAGTATTTGATATGGAAAATTCCTTATAATCTTAATAAGAGATATTTTTCTTTTTCAGATGATGTTTCCGATATCGTTATAATGCTGATGTCGAATTTCCTTCGTGTGCCGACTACCAGTGCATCAATATTTGCTACTATAGTTTTCGGGAAAAATGTGATTTGCAAATGAATCTCTCTTTAAGTACGACTTATATATATAAATTATTATCAATAGTTTACACAATCATTGTCAATAGTTTTTTAATAATTGTTACTTATTTATAATTGTATGTAAATACTCTCGCATCATCGATGCTTCGTTAAAAAATTACAAAGTAACAGCTGTCCACTCAAATTTTTAAAAGCGTAATTTCGTGTAAACTCTTGTTATTGAAACTCTTATTTTTTAACTAATATTAGATAACCGTAAAATCCATTTGTATTTAACTATTTATATATACAATTTTATATTAATTTACGCATCTTTAAATGATTTTTAGCTTGAATATCATTGTTCCCACATTCATATGTTTTTTTTTTGCTTTTTGATAAAATAAGAATGTTCAAATATTGAATATAAACATATATTTAGGACAAAAGTTCAATACACTATGTATCGAGATCAGATAATTTTTAATATTTTCATAAATTTAGTTGTATATTTACATATTTGGAAACTATAATAATTTTACATCGTTAGGATTTATGTTTACATTTAATTAAACATAAAATTTAAGTTTTAATTTGACTTTGTGCATTTTAAGAAATTGCAGATTTAGGATATGATAAACGTAAATTAATATATATTGATCATTCGAATGTTATAGAAATACATTCAAATTGAGCACTACACATGGTTCTATTTGAGTATTTGATATGGAAAATTCCTTATAATCTTAATAAGAGATATTTTTCTTTTTCAGATGATGTTTCCGATATCGTTATAATGCTGATGTCGAATTTCCTTCGTGTGCCGACTACCAGTGCATCAATATTTGCTACTATAGTTTTCGGGAAAAATGTGATTTGCAAATGAATCTCTCTTTAAGTACGACTTATATATATAAATTATTATCAATAGTTTACACAATCATTGTCAATAGTTTTTTAATAATTGTTACTTATTTATAATTGTATGTAAATACTCTCGCATCATCGATGCTTCGTTAAAAAATTACAAAGTAACAGCTGTCCACTCAAATTTTTAAAAGCGTAATTTCGTGTAAACTCTTGTTATTGAGACTCTTATTTTTTAACTAATATTAGATAACCGTAAAATCCATTTGTATTTAACTATTTATATATACAATTTTATATTAATTTACGCATCTTTAAATGATTTTTAGCTTGAATATCATTGTTCCCACATTCATATGTTTTTTTTTTGCTTTTTGATAAAATAAGAATGTTCAAATATTGAATATAAACATATATTTAGGACAAAAGTTCAATACACTATGTATCGAGATCAGATAATTTTTAATATTTTCATAAATTTAGTTGTATATTTACATATTTGGAAACTATAATAATTTTACATCGTTAGGATTTATGTTTACATTTAATTAAACATAAAATTTAAGTTTTAATTTGACTTTGTGCATTTTAAGAAATTGCAGATTTAGGATATGATAAACGTAAATTAATATATATTCATCATTCGAATGTTATAGAAATACATTCAAATTGAGCATTACACATGGTTCTATTTGAGTATTTGATATGGAAAATTCCTTATAATCTTAATAAGAGATATTTTTCTTTTTCAGATGATGTTTCCGATATCGTTATAATGCTGATGGCGAATTTCCTTCGTGTGCCGACTACCAGTGCATCAATATTTGCTACTATAGTTTTCGGGAAAAATGTGATTTGCAAATGAATCTCTCTTTAAGTACGACTTATATATATAAATTATTATCAATAGTTTACACAATCATTGTCAATAGTTTTTTAATTATTGTTACTTATTTATAATTGTATGTAAATACTCTCGCATCATCGATGCTTCGTTAAAAAATTACAAGTAACAGCTGTCCACTCAAATTTTTAAAAGCGTAATTTCGTGTAAACTCTTGTTATTGAAACTCTTATTTTTTAACTAATATTAGATAACCGTAAAATCCATTTGTATTTAACTATTTATATATACAATTTTATATTAATTTACGCATCTTTAAATGATTTTTAGCTTGAATATCATTGTTCCCACATTCATATGTTTTTTTTTTGCTTTTTGATAAAATAAGAATGTTCAAATATTGAATATAAACATATATTTAGGACAAAAGTTCAATACACTATGTATCGAGATCAGATAATTTTTAATATTTTCATAAATTTAGTTGTATATTTACATATTTGGAAACTATAATAATTTTACATCGTTAGGATTTATGTTTACATTTAATTAAACATAAAATTTAAGTTTTAATTTGACTTTGTGCATTTTAAGAAATTGCAGATTTAGGATATGATAAACGTAAATTAATATATATTGATCATTCGAATGTTATAGAAATACATTCAAATTGAGCACTACACATGGTTCTATTTGAGTATTTGATATGGAAAATTCCTTATAATCTTAATAAGAGATATTTTTCTTTTTCAGATGATGTTTCCGATATCGTTATAATGCTGATGTCGAATTTCCTTCGTGTGCCGACTACCAGTGCATCAATATTTGCTACTATAGTTTTCGGGAAAATGTGATTTGCAAATGAATCTCTCTTTAAGTACGACTTATATATATAAATTATTATCAATAGTTTACACAATCATTGTCAATAGTTTTTTAATAATTGTTACTTATTTATAATTGTATGTAAATACTCTCGCATCATCGATGCTTCGTTAAAAAATTACAAAGTAACAGCTGTCCACTCAAATTTTTAAAAGCGTAATTTCGTGTAAACTCTTGTTATTGAAACTCTTATTTTTTAACTAATATTAGATAACCGTAAAATCCATTTGTATTTAACTATTTATATATACAATTTTATATGAATTTACGCATCTTTAAATGATTTTTACCTTGAATATCATTGTTCCCACATTCATATGTTTTTTTCTTGCTTTTTGAAAAAATTAGAATGTTCATTTATTGAATAAACATATATTTAGGACAAAAGTTCAATACACTATGTATCGAGATCAGATTATTTTTAATATTTTCATAAATTTAGTTGTACATTTACATATTTGGAAACTATAATAATTTTAGATCGTTAGGATTTATGTTTACATTTAATTAAACATAAAATTTAAGTTTTAATTTGACTTTGTGCATTTTAAGAAATTGCAGATTTAGGATATGATAAACGTAAATTAATATATATTCATCATTCGAATGTTATAGAAATACATTCAAATTGAGCATTACACATGGTTCTATTTGAGTATTTGATATAGAAAAATTTCTTATAATCTTAATAAGAGATATTTTTCTTTTTCAGATGATGTTTCCGATATCGTTATAATGCTGATGTCGAATTTCCTTCGTGTGCCGACTACCAGTGCATCAATATTTGCTACTATAGTTTTCGGGAAAAATGTGATTTGCAAATGAATCTCTCTTTAAGTACGACTTATATATATAAATTATTATCAATAGTTTACACAATCATTGTCAATAGTTTTTTAATAATTGTTACTTATTTATAATTGTATGTAAATACTCTCGCATCATCGATGCTTCGTTCAAAAATTACAAAGTAACAGCTGTCCACTCAAATTTTTAAAAGCATAATTTCGTGTAAACTCTTGTTATTGAAACTCTTATTTTTTAACTAATATTAGATAACCGTAAAATCCATTTGTATTTAACTATTTATATATACAATTTTATATGAATTTACGCATCTTTAAATGATTTTTACCTTGAATATCATTGTTCCCACATTCATATGTTTTTTTCTTGCTTTTTGAAAAAATTAGAATGTTCATTTATTGAATAAACATATATTTAGGACAAAAGTTCAATACACTATGTATCGAGATCAGATAATTTTTAATATTTTCATAAATTTAGTTGTACATTTACATATTTGGAAACTATAATAATTTTAGATCGTTAGGATTTATGTTTACATTTAATTAAACATAAAATTTAAGTTTTAATTTGACTTTGTGCATTTTAAGAAATTGCAGATTTAGGATATGATAAACGTAAATTAATATATATTCATCATTCGAATGTTATAGAAATACATTCAAATTGAGCATTACACATGGTTCTATTTGAGTATTTGATATAGAAAAATTTCTTATAATCTTAATAAGAGATATTTTTCTTTTTCAGATGATGTTTCCGATATCGTTATAATGCTGATGTCGAATTTCCTTCGTGTGCCGACTACCAGTGCATCAATATTTGCTACTATAGTTTTCGGGAAAAATGTGATTTGCAAATGAATCTCTCTTTAAGTACGACTTATATATATAAATTATTATCAATAGTTTACACAATCATTGTCAATAATTTTTTAATAATTGTAACTAATTTATAATTATTTGTAAATACTCTCGCATCATCGATGCTTCGTTAAAAAATTACAAAGTAACAGCTGTCCACTCAAATTTTTAAAAGCATAATTTCGTGTAAACTCTTGTTATTGAAACACTTATTTTTTAACTAATATTAGATAACCGTAAAATCCATTTGTATTTAACTATTTATATATACAATTTTATATTAATTTACACATCTTTAAATGATTTTTACCTTGAATATCATTGTTCCCACATTCATATGTTTTTTTTTTGCTTTTTGAAAAAATTAGAATGTTCATTTATTGAATAAACATATATTTAGGACAAAAGTTCAATACACTATGTATCGAGATCAGATAATTTTTAATATTTTCATAAATTTAGTTGTATATTTACATATTTGGAAACTATAATAATTTTACATCGTTAGGATTTATGTTTACATTTAATTAAACATAAAATTTAAGTTTTAATTTGACTTTGTGCATTTTAAGAAATTGCAGATTTAGGATATGATAAACGTAAATTAATATATATTCATCATTCGAATGTTATAGAAATACATTCAAATTGAGCATTACACATGGTTCTATTTGAGTATTTGATATGGAAAATTCCTTATAATCTTAATAAGAGATATTTTTCTTTTTCAGATGATGTTTCCGATATCGTTATAATGCTGATGTCGAATTTCCTTCGTGTGCCGACTACCAGTGCATCAATATTTGCTACTATAGTTTTCGGGAAAAATGTGATTTGCAAATGAATCTCTCTTTAAGTACGACTTATATATATAAATTATTATCAATAGTTTACACAATCATTGTCAATAGTTTTTTAATAATTGTTACTTATTTATAATTGTATGTAAATACTCTCGCATCATCGATGCTTCGTTAAAAAATTACAAAGTAACAGCTGTCCACTCAAATTTTTAAAAGCGTAATTTCGTGTAAACTCTTGTTATTGAAACTCTTATTTTTTAACTAATATTAGATAACCGTAAAATCCATTTGTATTTAACTATTTATATATACAATTTTATATTAATTTACGCATCTTTAAATGATTTTTAGCTTGAATATCATTGTTCCCACATTCATATGTTTTTTTTTTGCTTTTTGATAAAATAAGAATGTTCAAATATTGAATATAAACATATATTTAGGACAAAAGTTCAATACACTATGTATCGAGATCAGATAATTTTTAATATTTTCATAAATTTAGTTGTATATTTACATATTTGGAAACTATAATAATTTTACATCGTTAGGATTTATGTTTACATTTAATTAAACATAAAATTTAAGTTTTAATTTGACTTTGTGCATTTTAAGAAATTGCAGATTTAGGATATGATAAACGTAAATTAATATATATTGATCATTCGAATGTTATAGAAATACATTCAAATTGAGCACTACACATGGTTCTATTTGAGTATTTGATATGGAAAATTCCTTATAATCTTAATAAGAGATATTTTTCTTTTTCAGATGATGTTTCCGATATCGTTATAATGCTGATGTCGAATTTCCTTCGTGTGCCGACTACCAGTGCATCAATATTTGCTACTATAGTTTTCGGGAAAAATGTGATTTGCAAATGAATCTCTCTTTAAGTACGACTTATATATATAAATTATTATCAATAGTTTACACAATCATTGTCAATAGTTTTTTAATAATTGTTACTTATTTATAATTGTATGTAAATACTCTCGCATCATCGATGCTTCGTTCAAAAATTACAAAGTAACAGCTGTCCACTCAAATTTTTAAAAGCATAATTTCGTGTAAACTCTTGTTATTGAAACTCTTATTTTTTAACTAATATTAGATAACCGTAAAATCCATTTGTATTTAACTATTTATATATACAATTTTATATGAATTTACGCATCTTTAATTGATTTTTACCTTGAATATCATTGTTCCCACATTCATATGTTTTTTTCTTGCTTTTTGAAAAAATTAGAATGTTCATTTATTGAATAAACATATATTTAGGACAAAAGTTCAATACACTATGTATCGAGATCAGATTATTTTTAATATTTTCATAAATTTAGTTGTACATTTACATATTTAGAAACTATAATAATTTTAGATCGTTAGGATTTATGTTTACATTTAATTAAACATAAAATTTAAGTTTTAATTTGACTTTGTGCATTTTAAGAAATTGCAGATTTAGGATATGATAAACGTAAATTAATATATATTCATCATTCGAATGTTATAGAAATACATTCAAATTGAGCATTACACATGGTTCTATTTGAGTATTTGATATGGAAAATTCCTTATAATCTTAATAAGAGATATTTTTCTTTTTCAGATGATGTTTCCGATATCGTTATAATGCTGATGTCGAATTTCCTTCGTGTGCCGACTACCAGTGCATCAATATTTGCTACTATAGTTTTCGGGAAAAATGTGATTTGCAAATGAATCTCTCTTTAAGTACGACTTATATATATAAATTATTATCAATAGTTTACACAATCATTGTCAATAGTTTTTTAATAATTGTTACTTATTTATAATTGTATGTAAATACTCTCGCATCATCGATGCTTCGTTAAAAAATTACAAAGTAACAGCTGTCCACTCAAATTTTTAAAAGCGTAATTTCGTGTAAACTCTTGTTATTGAAACTCTTATTTTTTAACTAATATTAGATAACCGTAAAATCCATTTGTATTTAACTATTTATATATACAATTTTATATTAATTTACGCATCTTTAAATGATTTTTAGCTTGAATATCATTGTTCCCACATTCATATGTTTTTTTTTTGCTTTTTGATAAAATAAGAATGTTCAAATATTGAATATAAACATATATTTAGGACAAAAGTTCAATACACTATGTATCGAGATCAGATAATTTTTAATATTTTCATAAATTTAGTTGTATATTTACATATTTGGAAACTATAATAATTTTACATCGTTAGGATTTATGTTTACATTTAATTAAACATAAAATTTAAGTTTTAATTTGACTTTGTGCATTTTAAGAAATTGCAGATTTAGGATATGATAAACGTAAATTAATATATATTGATCATTCGAATGTTATAGAAATACATTCAAATTGAGCACTACACATGGTTCTATTTGAGTATTTGATATTGAAAAATTTCTTATTATCTTAATAAGAGTTATTTTTCTTTTTCAGATGATATTTCCGATATCGTTATAATGCTGATGTCGAATTTCCTTCGTGTGCCGACTACCAGTGCATCAATATTTGCTACTATAGTTTTCGGGAAAAATGTGATTTGCAAATGAATCTCTCTTTAAGTACGACTTATATATATAAATTATTATCAATAGTTTACACAATCATTGTCAATAGTTTTTTAATAATTGTTACTTATTTATAATTGTATGTAAATACTCTCGCATCATCGATGCTTCGTTCAAAAATTACAAAGTAACAGCTGTCCACTCAAATTTTTAAAAGCATAATTTCGTGTAAACTCTTGTTATTGAAACTCTTATTTTTTAACTAATATTAGATAACCGTAAAATCCATTTGTATTTAACTATTTATATATACAATTTTATATGAATTTACGCATCTTTAATTGATTTTTACCTTGAATATCATTGTTCCCACATTCATATGTTTTTTTCTTGCTTTTTGAAAAAATTAGAATGTTCATTTATTGAATAAACATATATTTAGGACAAAAGTTCAATACACTATGTATCGAGATCAGATTATTTTTAATATTTTCATAAATTTAGTTGTACATTTACATATTTAGAAACTATAATAATTTTAGATCGTTAGGATTTATGTTTACATTTAATTAAACATAAAATTTAAGTTTTAATTTGACTTTGTGCATTTTAAGAAATTGCAGATTTAGGATATGATAAACGTAAATTAATATATATTCATCATTCGAATGTTATAGAAATACATTCAAATTGAGCATTACACATGGTTCTATTTGAGTATTTGATATGGAAAATTCCTTATAATCTTAATAAGAGATATTTTTCTTTTTCAGATGATGTTTCCGATATCGTTATAATGCTGATGTCGAATTTCCTTCGTGTGCCGACTACCTGTGCATCAATATTTGCTACTATAGTTTTCGGGAAAAATGTGATTTGCAAATGAATCTCTCTTTAAGTACGACTTATATATATAAATTATTATCAATAGTTTACACAATCATTGTCAATAGTTTTTTAATAATTGTTACTTATTTATAATTGTATGTAAATACTCTCGCATCATCGATGCTTCGTTAAAAAATTACAAAGTAACAGCTGTCCACTCAAATTTTTAAAAGCGTAATTTCGTGTAAACTCTTGTTATTGAAACTCTTATTTTTTAACTAATATTAGATAACCGTAAAATCCATTTGTATTTAACTATTTATATATACAATTTTATATTAATTTACGCATCTTTAAATGATTTTTAGCTTGAATATCATTGTTCCCACATTCATATGTTTTTTTTTTGCTTTTTGATAAAATAAGAATGTTCAAATATTGAATATAAACATATATTTAGGACAAAAGTTCAATACACTATGTATCGAGATCAGATAATTTTTAATATTTTCATAAATTTAGTTGTATATTTACATATTTGGAAACTATAATAATTTTACATCGTTAGGATTTATGTTTACATTTAATTAAACATAAAATTTAAGTTTTAATTTGACTTTGTGCATTTTAAGAAATTGCAGATTTAGGATATGATAAACGTAAATTAATATATATTGATCATTCGAATGTTATAGAAATACATTCAAATTGAGCACTACACATGGTTCTATTTGAGTATTTGATATGGAAAATTCCTTATAATCTTAATAAGAGATATTTTTCTTTTTCAGATGATGTTTCCGATATCGTTATAATGCTGATGTCGAATTTCCTTCGTGTGCCGACTACCAGTGCATCAATATTTGCTACTATAGTTTTCGGGAAAAATGTGATTTGCAAATGAATCTCTCTTTAAGTACGACTTATATATATAAATTATTATCAATAGTTTACACAATCATTGTCAATAGTTTTTTAATAATTGTTACTTATTTATAATTGTATGTAAATACTCTCGCATCATCGATGCTTCGTTCAAAAATTACAAAGTAACAGCTGTCCACTCAAATTTTTAAAAGCATAATTTCGTGTAAACTCTTGTTATTGAAACTCTTATTTTTTAACTAATATTAGATAACCGTAAAATCCATTTGTATTTAACTATTTATATATACAATTTTATATGAATTTACGCATCTTTAATTGATTTTTACCTTGAATATCATTGTTCCCACATTCATATGTTTTTTTCTTGCTTTTTGAAAAAATTAGAATGTTCATTTATTGAATAAACATATATTTAGGACAAAAGTTCAATACACTATGTATCGAGATCAGATTATTTTTAATATTTTCATAAATTTAGTTGTACATTTACATATTTAGAAACTATAATAATTTTAGATCGTTAGGATTTATGTTTACATTTAATTAAACATAAAATTTAAGTTTTAATTTGACTTTGTGCATTTTAAGAAATTGCAGATTTAGGATATGATAAACGTAAATTAATATATATTCATCATTCGAATGTTATAGAAATACATTCAAATTGAGCATTACACATGGTTCTATTTGAGTATTTGATATGGAAAATTCCTTATAATCTTAATAAGAGATATTTTTCTTTTTCAGATGATGTTTCCGATATCGTTATAATGCTGATGTCGAATTTCCTTCGTGTGCCGACTACCAGTGCATCAATATTTGCTACTATAGTTTTCGGGAAAAATGTGATTTGCAAATGAATCTCTCTTTAAGTACGACTTATATATATAAATTATTATCAATAGTTTACACAATCATTGTCAATAGTTTTTTAATAATTGTTACTTATTTATAATTGTATGTAAATACTCTCGCATCATCGATGCTTCGTTAAAAAATTACAAAGTAACAGCTGTCCACTCAAATTTTTAAAAGCGTAATTTCGTGTAAACTCTTGTTATTGAAACTCTTATTTTTTAACTAATATTAGATAACCGTAAAATCCATTTGTATTTAACTATTTATATATACAATTTTATATTAATTTACGCATCTTTAAATGATTTTTAGCTTGAATATCATTGTTCCCACATTCATATGTTTTTTTTTTGCTTTTTGATAAAATAAGAATGTTCAAATATTGAATATAAACATATATTTAGGACAAAAGTTCAATACACTATGTATCGAGATCAGATAATTTTTAATATTTTCATAAATTTAGTTGTATATTTACATATTTGGAAACTATAATAATTTTACATCGTTAGGATTTATGTTTACATTTAATTAAACATAAAATTTAAGTTTTAATTTGACTTTGTGCATTTTAAGAAATTGCAGATTTAGGATATGATAAACGTAAATTAATATATATTGATCATTCGAATGTTATAGAAATACATTCAAATTGAGCACTACACATGGTTCTATTTGAGTATTTGATATTGAAAAATTTCTTATTATCTTAATAAGAGTTATTTTTCTTTTTCAGATGATTTTTCCGATATCGTTATAATGCTGATGTCGAATTTCCTTCGTGTGCCGACTACCAGTGCATCAATATTTGCTACTATAGTTTTCGGGAAAAATGTGATTTGCAAATGAATCTCTCTTTAAGTACGACTTATATATATAAATAATTATCAATAGTTTACACAATCATTGTCAATAGTTTTTTAATAATTGTTACTTATTTATAATTGTATGTAAATACTCTCGCATCATCGATGCTTCGTTCAAAAATTACAAAGTAACAGCTGTCCACTCAAATTTTTAAAAGCATAATTTCGTGTAAACTCTTGTTATTGAAACTCTTATTTTTTAACTAATATTAGATAACCGTAAAATCCATTTGTATTTAACTATTTATATATACAATTTTATATGAATTTACGCATCTTTAATTGATTTTTACCTTGAATATCATTGTTCCCACATTCATATGTTTTTTTCTTGCTTTTTGAAAAAATTAGAATGTTCATTTATTGAATAAACATATATTTAGGACAAAAGTTCAATACACTATGTATCGAGATCAGATTATTTTTAATATTTTCATAAATTTAGTTGTACATTTACATATTTAGAAACTATAATAATTTTAGATCGTTAGGATTTATGTTTACATTTAATTAAACATAAAATTTAAGTTTTAATTTGACTTTGTGCATTTTAAGAAATTGCAGATTTAGGATATGATAAACGTAAATTAATATATATTCATCATTCGAATGTTATAGAAATACATTCAAATTGAGCATTACACATGGTTCTATTTGAGTATTTGATATGGAAAATTCCTTATAATCTTAATAAGAGATATTTTTCTTTTTCAGATGATGTTTCCGATATCGTTATAATGCTGATGTCGAATTTCCTTCGTGTGCCGACTACCAGTAGTGCATCAATATTTGCTACTATAGTTTTCGGGAAAAATGTTATTTGCAAATGAATCTCTCTTTAAGTACGACTTATATATATAAATTATTATCAATAGTTTACACAATCATTGTCAATAGTTTTTTAATAATTGTTACTTATTTATAATTGTATGTAAATACTCTCGCATCATCGATGCTTCGTTAAGAAATTACAAAGTAACAGCTGTCCACTCAAATTTTTAAAAGCGTAATTTCGTGTAAACTCTTGTTATTGAAACTCTTATTTTTTAACTAATATTAGATAACCGTAAAATCCATTTGTATTTAACTATTTATATATACAATTTTATATGAATTTACGCATCTTTAAATGATTTTTACCTTGAATATCATTGTTCCCACATTCATATGTTTTTTTTTTGCTTTTTGAAAAAATTAGAATGTTCATTTATTGAATAAACATATATTTAGGACAAAAGTTCAATACACTATGTATCGAGATCAGATAATTTTTAATATTTTCATAAATTTAGTTGTACATTTACATATTTGGAAACTATAATAATATTACATCGTTTGGATTTATTTTTACATTTAATTAAACATAAAATTTAAGTTTTAATTTGACTTTGTGCATTTTAAGAAATTGCAGATTTAGGATATGATAAACGTAAATTAATATATATTGATCATTCGAATGTTATAGAAATACATTCAAATTGAGCACTACACATGGTTCTATTTGAGTATTTGATATAGAAAAATTTCTTATAATCTTAATAAGAGTTATTTTTCTTTTTCAGATGATGTTTCCGATATCGTTATAATGCTGATGTCGAATTTCGTTCGTGTACCGACTACCAGTGCATCAATATTTGCTACTATAGTTTTCGGGAAAAATGTGATTTGCAAATGAATCTCTCTTTAAGTACGACTTATATATATAAATTATTATCAATAGTTTACACAATCATTGTCAATAGTTTTTTAATAATTGTTATTTATAATTATTTGTAAATACTCTCGCATCATCGATGCTTCGTTCAAAAATTACAAAGTAACAGCTGTCCACTCAAATTTTTAAAAGCATAATTTCGTGTAAACTCTTGTTATTGAAACTCTTATTTTTTAACTAATATTAGATAACCGTAAAATCCATTTGTATTTAACTATTTATATATACAATTTTATATGAATTTACGCATCTTTAAATGATTTTTACCTTGAATATCATTGTTCCCACATTCATATGTTTTTTTTTTGCTTTTTGAAAAAATTAGAATGTTCATTTATTGAATAAACATATATTTAGGACAAAAGTTCAATACACTATGTATCGAGATCAGATTATTTTTAATATTTTCATAAATTTAGTTGTACATTTACATATTTGGAAACTATAATAATTTTACATCGTTAGGATTTATGTTTACATTTAATTAAACATAAAATTTAAGTTTTAATTTGACTTTGTGCATTTTAAGAAATTGCAGATTTAGGATATGATAAACGTAAATTAATATATATTCATCATTCGAATGTTATAGAAATACATTCAAATTGAGCATTACACATGGTTCTATTTGAGTATTTGATATAGAAAAATTTCTTATAATCTTAATTAGAGTTATTTTTCTTTTTCAGATGATGTTTCCGATATCGTTATAATGCTGATGTCGAATTTCGTTCGTGTACCGACTACCAGTGCATCAATATTTGCTACTATAGTTTTCGGGAAAAATGTGATTTGCAAATGAATCTCTCTTTAAGTACGACTTATATATATAAATTATTATCAATAGTTTACACAATCATTGTCAATAGTTTTTTAATAATTGTTACTTATTTATAATTGTATGTAAATACTCTCGCATCATCGATGCTTCGTTAAAAAATTACAAAGTAACAGCTGTCCACTCAAATTTTTAAAAGCATAATTTCGTGTAAACCCTTGTTATCGAAACTCTTATTTTTTAACTAATATTAGATAACCGTAAAATCCATTTGTATTTAACTATTTATATATACAATTTTATATTAATTTACGCATCTTTAAATGATTTTTAGCTTGAATATCATTGTTCCCACATTTAGTTTCCTTAATTTAGTTGTACACTTACATATTTGGAAACTATAATAATTTTACATCGTTAGGATTTATGTATACATTTAATTAAACATAAAATTTAAGTTTTAATTTGACTTTGTGCATTTTAAGAAATTGCAGATTTAGGATATGATATACGTAAATTAATATATATTGATCATTCGAATGTTATAGAAATACATTCAAATTGAGCACTACACATGGTTCTATTTGAGTATTTGATATAGAGCAATTATTTTATAATCTTAATAAGAGTTATTTTTCTTTTTCAGATGATGTTTTCGTCGTCGTTTTAATGCTGATGTCGAATTTCGTTCGTGTGCCGACTTCCAGTGCATCAATATATGCTACTATAGTGGTCTGGAAAAATGTGATTTGCAAATGAATCTCTCTTCAAGTACGACTTATATATATATATATATATAAATTATTATCAATAGTTAACACAATCATTGTCAATAGTTTTTAAATTATTGTTACTTCTTTATAATTATTTGTAAATTTCTCGCATCATCGATGATTCGTTAAAAAATTACAATGTATCAGCTTTCAACTCAAATTTATAAAGAGCATTATTTCGTGTAAACTCTTGTTTTTGAAACTCTTATTCTTTACCTAATAATGGAAGACCGTAACGTGATTTCATATTAAACTATTTTTAAATTCAATTTTAAAGTTTAGAATGGTCAAATATTGAATAAACATTAATTTAGGACATCAGTTAAATACACTATGTATCGAGATCAGATAATTTTTAATATTTTCCTTAATTTAGTTGTACACTTACATATTTGGAAACTATAATAATTTTACATCGTTAGGATTTATGTATACATTTAATTAAACATAAAATTTAAGTTTTAATTTGACTTTGTACTATTTAAGGAAGTGCTGATTTAAGATATGGTAATAGTATTTTAATATATATTGATCATTCGAATGTTATAGAATTACATTCAAATTGAGCACTACACATGGTTCTATTTGAGTATTTGATATAGAGCAATTATTTTATAATCTTAATAAGAGTTATTTTTCTTTTTCAGATGATGTTTTCGTCGTCGTTATAATGCTGATTTCGAATTTCGTTCGTGTGCCGACTTCCAGTGCATCAATATATGCTACTATAGTTTTCTGGAAAAATGTGATTTGCAAATGAATCTCTCTTCAAGTACGACTTATATATATATATATATATATATATATAAATTATTATCAATAGTTAACACAATCATTGTCAATAGTTTTTCAATAATTGTTACTTCTTTATAATCATTTGTAAATTTCTCGCATCATCGATGATTCGTTATAAAATTACAATGTATCAGCTTTCCACTCAAATTTATAAAGAGCATTATTTCGTGTAAACTCTTGTTTTTGAAACTCTTATTCTTTACCTAATAATGGAAACCGTAACGTGATTTCATATTTAACTATTTTTAAATTCAATTTTACATTAATTTACGCATCTTTAATTGTTTTTTCGCTTGATTATCATTGTTTTCACAATTAAATGTTTTTTGTTGCTTTTTGAAAAAGTTTAGAATGGTCAAATATTGAATAAACATTAATTTAGGACATCAGTTAAATACACTATGTATCGAGATCAGATAATTTTTAATATTTTCCTTAATTTAGTTGTACATTTACATATTTGGAAACTATAATAATTTTACATCGTTAGGATTTATGTATACATTTAATTAAACATAAAATTTAAGTTTTAATTTGACTTTGTGCATTTTAAGAAATTGCAGATTTAGGATATGATATACGTAAATTAATATATATTGATCATTCGAATGTTATAGAAATACATTCAAATTGAGCACTACACATGGTTCTATTTGAGTATTTGATATAGAGCAATTATTTTATAATCTTAATAAGAGTTATTTTTCTTTTTCAGATGATGTTTTCGTCGTCGTTATAATGCTGATGTCGAATTTCGTTCGTGTGCCGACTTCCAGTGCATCAATATATGCTACTATAGTTTTCTGGAAAAATGTGATTTGCAAATGAATCTCTTTTCAAGTACGACTTATATATATATATATATATATATAAATTATTATCAATAGTTTACACAATCATTGTTAATATTTTTTCAATAATTGTTACTTCTTTATAATTATTTGTAAATTTCTTGCATCATCGATGATTCGTTCAAAAATTACAATATATCAGCTTTCCACTCAAATTTATAAAGAGCATTATTTCGTGTAAACTCTTGTTTTTGAAACTCTTATTCTTTTCCTATTAATGGAAGACCGTAACGTGATTTTATATTTAACTATTTTTAAATTGAATTTTACATTAATTTACGCATCTTTAATTGTTTTTTCGCTTGATTATCATTGTTTCCACAATTATATGTTTTTTGTTGCTTTTTGAAAAAGTTTAGAATGGTCAAATATTGAATAAACATTAATTTAGGACATCAGTTAAATACACTATGTATCGAGATCACATAATTCTGACTATTTTCCCAAATTTCGATGTACATTTACATATTTGGAAACTATAATAATTTTACATCCTTAGGATTTATGTATACATTTAATTAAACATAAAATTTAAGTTTTAATTTGACTTTGTACTATTTAAGGAAGTGCTGATTTAAGATATGGTAATAGTAAATTAATATATATTGATCATTCGAATGTTATACAAATACATTCAAATTGAGCACTACACATGGTTATATTTGAGTATTTGATATAGAGCAATTATTTTATAATCTAAATAAGAGTTATTTTTCTTTTTCAGATGATGTTTTCGTCGTCGTTATAATGCTGATGTCGAATTTCGTTCGTGTGCCGACTTCCAGTGCATCAATATATGCTACTTTAGTTTTCTGGAAAAATGTGATTTGCAAATGAATCTCTCTTTAAGTATGACTTATATATATATATATAAAAATTATTATCAATAGTTTACACAATCATTGTTAATAGTTTTTCAATATATCAAGTTCCCCAGATGTAATGTAGTTTGAACCCAAGTGCACTGGCTTATTATCATACCATTTGAGTAAGCCTATGTTGTTATTAGGATGGTCAGTAGTTATTTCGAACGATGTTCCTCTTCCCAACTGTCGCATAAATTTATCGGATAGAAAATGTGGTTTAGCCAACCAATTGACCCTGATTGTGCCAACAGCGTATATTTGTTTGTATAATAATTTTTCGAAAAGCCCATAGGACGAAAAATAATTATCGAAAAAAAGAAAATGTCTGTTAGGTTTTATGTTTTCGGTTAAATGTAAAACAACTGTACCTCCGGAACCATAAGCTTTTACATTTTCCTGATCTAATTCAAAAAACCCTTGAAAAAGAAATAAATTGTAAATTAAACCACTTTCTCCACATAACAAAAAAATTTGATTCCCCATTTTATAGGCTTGTTTTTTACATACTGTTTTATGGACAACTGGCCTTTAAAAGGCACCATTTGCTCATCCACACAAATATTTCTTTCCACGGGAAGCTTTTTACATTTTTGTAAAAAACAATCGTACAAAGGACGTACTTTTCTAAATTTATCTTTTTTATCTAGTGGTATGTCATTATTATCAATAAAATGAAAATTGTTTCTCAAAATAAAAAATCGATTTCGGCTCATATTTTCAGCTATCAAATTTACAATGAAATCTTTTTGCCAATACATTCGTACACGAGGAAATTTCAGGCACCCCATTAATATGTGTATTCCGATAAGTTTTTTTGTCTCATATTCGTCAGTGGGTTTGAACTTAGAACCTAAATTTTTTTGTGTGTTGCGTACAAATTAGTATTAAATGATATCTATGTAAAAATATCATCTCCAAAATATTCAGAAAAATATTGTATAGGAGTTTTTATTGCATCTACATACTCGTTATCTATATTTTCTAAATTAATAGTGGGTGGATTGAATGGTTTTTGAACCCATCAAATGTCACGTTTGTTTGTAGGACTAAAATCTGGTTCAACCAGATCTAGTGATGTGCTAAAAAAATCGATTCTGCAAAGAATCGATTTTTTTATATCGAAAAATCGATTTTTGGACGGACCGATTCGATTCGATTCGATTCGATTTGATAAGAATCGGCAATTTTTTTTTCCGCATTTATCTTTACTGGCCTTTCTGGCTTCTGCTGACTGGGTGCCATGAACGGTGCGTTAATATTTGGACCGAGATATTGGCCACCCTGCATTATTTATTAATAATGATTACTCTGTGAAAGTGTGAACACTGAACTGTGCGACGTGCGTTTCATTCGTGAATCGTGAAGCGTTCTTTACTTCTCTAATCGTCTTTTTTCATTCTTGTTTCTTTCCGTTTTTCGTTCTTTAAGAGTGTAGACGTGTAGTTAGTACCTCCGCCTCCTCCGACATTTTGCAGTTCGCACGTGGTATACAGTTTTTTTTTTTTTGATTGGTAATTATATAAAATAAAACACTTGTAGTTTGTACACGTCGAAATGTCGTCAAAATCTCGAAGTTCAATTTGGACCTTTTTTGAAAAAACATCTGATTTGGGAGTTGTTAAATGCAAACTGTGTGAGGCTCCAGTCAGGCCATGTGGTAACACAACCAATATTCGCAACCACATGAAGCGAAATCATGCTTCTATTGATGTAAGCAAGGTTTTTGTCAGTAAGACGAAGGTTCGTCAAACATCTGTTTCTTCAACTCAATCAGTGGCATCAACTAGTTCGAGGAATTCATTGATGTCAACTGCATCTACAAGTTACTCTCGACCACAACATGAAGATGTTGACGATACTGATGATCCTGGTGACAATGATTTTGCTGAGTTAGCTAAGACTATTGTAAATAAGGTAAGATACTAAGATGCTAAATTACTAATAATGTGCTTAAAACCAATTTTTTTTTTTATTATAGGCTCAACAGACACAAGGCAGACTTAATTTTTTTGCAACATCATCGACTTCTTCGGGTATTGTAGACAACGATTCCGTGGTATCATTTAGTAGTGGATCTATACCAACAACATCGTCATCAACATCAAGTACTCCACAGTCAGTGAGCTTAAGGCAGAGAACAATGCACGAGTCTTTTTCGGACATCAAATCTTATGATAGTAAGAGTAATTTTTTTAATTCATAACTATAAAATTATAATAAATTGTCTAAATTATTTTAGAAGGAGGATATAAGACACGAGCTATCACGGATGCGCTGGTGTACATGGTAGCGAAAGATAATCTGCCGTTATCTATAACAGAAAAACCAGGATTCCTGTTCTTCATGCAGAAAACAGTGCCTATGTACAAAGTTCCATCCAGGCAAACTATAACAAAGCTCATCAAAAGTAAATATGAGGTTTTATCCGCATTAGTTAAATCTAAGCTGAGTCTTGTAGAGCATTTAACCTTAACGTCGGATATTTGGACAGATATTCTTAATACAAGAAGTTTTTTGGGCATGACGGTACATTTTTTAAGTTTAAACAAAGTTGCTCTTGAGAGTGTGACACTTGGTGTGTTAGAGCTTTCTGCCAGCCATACATCTGACAATATATCCGCTTGGTTTGAGCATCTTCTTCTTCAGTGGGGTATAACAAAAAGCCAGATTTTCACCGTCGTCACCGATAATGGGGCTAATATATTATCTGCTGTTAACAAAACTTTTGGCCAAGAAAAACATTTGCCATGTTTTGTCCACACTCTGAATTTGGTATCCGAAAGGGCATTGGTTAATCTTGCAGATGTACATAATATCATCAACAAAATTAAGGCTATTGTAACTTATTTCAAGCAATCTGTAGCGGCTTCTGACGAACTTCGAAAATTGTGCGATCATAAACTAAAACAATCTGTACCAACACGTTGGAACTCCATTTATTTTATGATAGATAGATTTATTTTATGTTCCAACCATATTGCTTCAGTATTAATCAATATTCGCCGGGGCCCCGAAATGTTGACAGCTGATGAAATTGATGTAGCAAAGGAAATGTTGTTAGTGTTAAGGCCGATGGAAGTGGTGACAAGAGAATTATGTGGTCAAAAATATGTAACTGGCAGCACAGTTATACCCTTAATTAATTGTCTTATTAAAAAGACTGATAGTATTGATCTAACCCATCCAACTGCTTTATCCTTAAAAAAGGCAATGTTAGAAAATTTAGATAAAAGGTTTGGTAGGATGGAGGAGAGAAGTCTCCTTAGTGTTGCCACTATATTAGATCCCCGGTTCAAAACTATTCATTTGAATAACCCAATATCTAGTTCAAGAGCTATTAAATGTATTAAGAATAAAATTAATGAAATAAAAAGTAATTGTGAAGAACCTAACTCCTCAAACCAAGGCTCTAGTGATGATGATGGTGAACGCAGTGATAGTTTGTGGTCAGTTCACAATGATCTAGTTTCAAAAAAAGCTGCATCACAAAGTTCAGAACAGTCTGAAGAGCGAATGCCAACTGAACTTAAGCATTATATAAGCCAGCCCACAATACTGTTAGGTGATGACATACTTAAATATTGGGATATAAATGGCAATATGTTCCCTCTCTTAAAAAAAATTGTACAACCATATTTGTCTTTAGTAGCAACTTCTGTCCCTTCGGAAAGATTGTTTTCAAAAGCGGGAAATATAATGACCGAAAAAAGAAACCGATTAAAGGGGGAAAAGTTGCAACAGCTTTTATTTCTAAGTTCTCTAAATTTTGAAGACTGGCACATAGAATAAAAAAAGTTATTTTTATTGTGTGATGTAATTATTTGTAAATATGTATAGTGTAATGTATCTGTACAGCCTTTTGTATATAAAATGTATTAATATGTATAATGTAATTATCTTTACAGCCTTTTGTATATAAAATTTGTTGATATGTATAATGTAATTATCTGTATATTATTTGTAAATATGTACACAGTCTTGTAAAAAATACTTTTGAAATGTTGAATACATTTTAATACCTAACATTGTTTTTTCGATATTATTTTTATTGATGTCAAATTGTAGTTAAAGTTGTAATAGTTATTGTAAAAAATTATGTCAAAGTACCAATGATATAATAAACAAAAAAAAATACAGTGTTTACCATAATCATTGTTGTATTATTTATCTACCTACCTACATTAAATACCTAAATCCTAACTTAGTCAACTCAAACTTAAATTTCAATATTATTTACATATATTTGTATTGTATCTGATTTTTACTTATTTTTTTTTATTTATATTAACAAAAAAATATAATAGTATACAATATGTGGGAAATATTACTAGAAGTTACTCTACACTGCAGAAGAACCTTGTATCGTAGAGTATGAGTACTTATTATTCAGTGCCAAACACAGTGGATAAATAATAATAATAAAAAGTAATGACAGTAAGAAAAAACTAACCTGAGTTCAGCTTAAAATAGTTGAATATAATAAGAAATTTTTAAATGTTCAAATGTATAGTAAAAAAAATCATATTTAAGTACTTTATAGTTTATATAATTAAATATTATTGTAGAACAATTATATGTTACTGATAGTACACACTACATAACATCAAGTATGTTATTTCAATGAGGTGTAAAATCCGTTTATGACAGTATAAGGTCATTTAAAAATATTGAGTTTCAAAATTCAAATTACTTGTACAAGTAAAAAAATAAATGTGTGAAAACAATTTAACAAAAATATAATGTACCAAAATAAGTAACTTGTAAGTAACTACTTCCAGACCTGCCTAAGTGGTAATTAAACATAAATAATTAATAATTTTTTAACCAAGTTAAACATTTTCTTATAATTACAATTTAAGTGTTGAATATATTGTTTGTTAATTATTAACTTAACTAATATTTTTTCCAACTTTTGATGATGTCAAAATTCAATAATGTATCTATTAGGTTCTTTTGTAGACTTTTGTTATTACAAATAATATACTGACTTCTGAGACTTCTATGCTCTATAGAAACCCATTCCCCTTCTAGTCAATTAAAAACATTTTTGAAAATTGAATATACCTCGTGTTAATAATTACTTACCTAGTAAAATAATTATATTAATTTATGATTTTATTAACAGGTGTTTAATTACCAAATAATAAAGTATTTGAAAATTATTATGCATGGCAAGAATTTGTATTTCTGAATGCATGTTTTATGTGGGCATAATACGTATATATTATGATAAGTAAAAACATTATAATTTGGTAAATTATTCAAAAAATTTTTAAAAAAATAAAAATTTAAGGCGGATCAACCTCCCCCCTTGTGACCAGCTATTACCATTTGAACACTGTCACTGTCCATTGAAGTGGTGAGTTCCGTTGGTTATAACACTAACACTTGTCGCTCAAATTTCAAGAGGGGCTAAGGCAGGGAGTACTCGCACTGGCATTAATGAGTTTGGAAAACCTTTATATACTTATCATTGTGACCAAGGCGTCACAAGGGAAAGCTAGAAAATGTTCAAAAAGCACCATCTAGTTGTTTAAAAAATCGTTATTTTTAGAATCGATTTTCCAAAAAATCGATTTTTTGGGCAACGATTTTTTTTGAATCGATTTTTTTCATTCCGATTTAAATCGATTCAAAAATCGATTCACCGACCTGAATCGGCCATCACTAACCAGATCTGGCTCGGATCCGGGGTCCAAAAGGTCTAAATCTGCTACATCAAATTCGTCCAACAGGTTGTCAAGTTCTTCAATTGGAAAAAAATTATCATCGAACGATTCGTTGCCTTCGTCACTTATATCTGACACGTCACCGTCACCCAAAAGAGCCAGTATATCACCGTCACTCAACATTTTATATAATTATAACACTTGTACTTGTTACTCATTACCAACAATAAAAATTAATATTTATGTATACATAATACGTAGATAATGATAATATAATCATAATGTAATAATATAATAACACATAATATAATCAGTAATAATGTGTTTTCAATTACCAATAATAAAATTAATATCAATTCTTATTTTTATTATTAATATTTTGTCGCGATAGCGTCTTGTTACGAAACGGCAAAATGTTCAAAATAAAGTCGTAGAGGCCTACAGTGTATATCGATTCCAACGGTTATAAATCGTAACCCAACCACTAGATAGTAGTAGAAATGATGTTTTTACGAAGTTTATAATCTCTTTGACTAACATAAAAATCACCGAAATGATAATAGTTCTACAACCACAAGAAAAATTAATGATAAAATCACAAATCATTCTTACCAAATTTGCTCAATATTTTTTGTAAATAAACTATTGTAAGTCATATTAATAACATATCGGGTTTTACCGGTTATATTTTAAAATTTCTTCACAAGTTCTTTTAGAAAACAAGACTATTTCCGCGAATTTATCTTAATTTAATCAGGCGTCATAAATTCTTATAGTTATGGTACACTACAGTGTACTTTGGGTCTGAGAGGGTTAAATATTCCTGAAAAGAATACATTTACTTAAGTATGCGGTTACCCTATGAGAAAATTTTTAGAAAAGCATATTTGTCAGGTCTGTATTAACTATGCTTACTATCAAAAACAATTGGATCAATTATTTCTTCTTTCTTTTTTTAAAGCTTATTGTATTAATGATCATTCAACTTTTGGAAATTTGACGATGCCGGACGACGACTTTTAGAGTTATAATATAATAATCATTATATTATAATATTATAGATATATTAATACTTTTTTTAATTTTATTCCATCTATTCAAAAATTATTATTGCCCTCTGCTGTTTGATTGTTTTACTTTTTTACATGGTTATATATGTTTGACACATGTCAATTGAGAGTATGGTACTGTAGTACTAATAATGAAACGATTAGGTTGATATATTAACTTTTTTACAATAAAATACAATTGTTAGTGTTCTTTAAATAAATTATACAATGTAGGTACCCTTAACGGTTACATTCAATATTATGATTTCAATTTTCTACATCAAAGTATTACAAATAACAATTCTTACTCATTGTGGACTACTTTAATAAATACAAAATCCATAAAAAAAAATTGTGCAAACAGTGACTGCTAGATAGCGAACGCTGATGACGCCGAAGTCGTCTCAGTTTTCCACCCGTACGTGTTATCAAAAGTAGTAATTATCACACGATTTGTAACCGTGGTATATTGTAATTCTACATAAAAATGTTTTGACTTTTTAATAAGTAATTATTATTAATTAATTAATATTTCTATTAATAATAATTAAGCGAATTACACCCTTCAGCGAGGCACACAGAAGCTAGTTATTATATAATATAATAGATATTATCTATGAGTTGGAGAATATTTTTATTAATAATTTTCCTTACATTTCCTTTGAAAATGGTGTTGGGGCTAAGTTAAAAATGGATTTTTGCAATGTACCTTTTAACCATCCTTGGAAAAACTTTGATAAGTCTTTTTTAATTAATTTATTTACACGTTTTAGAATTTTTACATGTATTATATTTTTAAATAAAGATCTGATTTTAGAAAAAAAAAAAAAAAAAATAGAAAATTCAGTGTACTTTCTCATTTGTAAAATTATGTTTTAATAATTTATACTAAGGTATACAGTTTTTGAAAAATTATAATATATTGTTGTACTTATATTATTCATACATTTTATTATGTTATTATGTGATTGTACAAATAATTAATACTACATAATATTGTACTTAATTTTGTTTTTATTTCAAAATATAATGATGTAAATAAAAATAACCGATATTAAATCATAGATTGTCTTATATTATTATTTTAATATTATGATTATATATATATATAATATAATATATAATATAATATATATATATATTATACTAGCTGACCCGGCCACGCATTGCTGTGGCTAAAGTTTTTGTTATATTACATTATAGTAAACAATCTAAGAGGAACAATAAGAGAACATCAGTCACGGAGTCCACTATGCTTTTTCACACAGATGGTATTTGTAAAAAAATATGGTGATCTCCTTATTTGACTTTCTACTACTATAACCCTTTAGTACAATGAAATTATTTACTAACAAAGACGAAAATGTTGATGTTGGTATACAAATTCACTGGATTGAGATTTGAAGGGGAAGTACGTTGAACACAATTAATTAAAATGTTCTTACACTTGATATTAAGCAGAAATAAATAGGTACAAAATAAAAATTTATCAGATTTATTATTTTCATTTAATTTTATAACAAATATAAGTATATTACAGTATAATACAGTAAATAACATGTGACGCTTAAACTCATGAATGAGATAGGCAAGGCAAACAGTCTTAAACTTTTAAACATTAATATCTATTTTTTTGAATTATAAATACTTTCAATTTCAATTTAATTTAACACCAATCGGTGCACAATGTTTTTGGTTAACCTGTCTTTAGCTAACACAAATAGATTCAACGATTTCCCAACACGTGAACACGCAACATATAGTTGCCCATGAGAAAAACATGGATTTTCCAAATCTAAACCACAAATGGACATTGTTTGACCTTGAGATTTATTTATAGACATGGCGAAAGCTAAACGAATTGGAAACTGTAGCCTTTTGAAGGGTATGGTAGAATCTGATGGTATCATCGGAATACGTGGCGGCAGGACCACTTTTCCTTTAAACTTCCCAGACAAAATGGTTGCTTCAAGAATGTTTCCGGTGATCTTTTTGATGACCAAACGCGTACCGTTACATAATTGAGGTGGATTCAAATTACGGAGGAGAATAATAGGGGAACCAATCTTTAATCGAAGATTATGTGGTGGCATTCCAGGGATATCTAATGAATTTAAAAATTCAATCGGAAAATTTACACTTTCATTTTCATCAACAACAGTATCGATTGATTTAAAAGACATCAGATCGCCTGGTAACAACTGTTGTATCTGGAAGTTAATTTCGTCAACATCAACGTTTTTGGCTGCCAAAATCGCACGTTGACTAAGCCATTCATGATTCAAATAATTATTCTGTATATCCGGGAAAATACTCTGAATCAATTCATTTTTATCCTGAACAACAGTGCAAAAATTGTCTGGTAGTTTAATGCATTGCGTATTTGGTTGCAGTTCTATTTTACCGTTCTCAATATCTTATAGTTCCCAAGTAACAATTTCCAATGATAAAGGTTGATTAATATTTAGTTTAGATTTAAAAATAAATATTATGTTTTTAATGTTATTACAAAATATATTATTATTTAAAAAATTATATTTTAGATGAAATATTTATTTTTATTTAATTAACATTGAAAGTTAAATATTAATATCCAATTTTTAAAATATATTAAATCAATATTTAATATAAAGTATTTATAAATAATATTAATTATTTGTTTAATATATATTTAAAATAAATCTTTAGTAAATAATTAATGTATATTATTATATTAATTTAATATAATTATATTAATATAGGTATTTATAAATATAAGGGATATGCGGTCATATGGATCGTATATTAAAATAAGTGCTTGCAGTGGCTCACACACTTTATTATTAAATATGTGTGTACAAATACTAATAATGGGTGCAAGTCATATAATATGGAATTATTGATGCGTACTGACTGCTGAGTAGTAGTAAATATAAATTAATTATGTGAGTATGTGACAAACATATTATTGATACTGCAGCGGACTGAATTTATCGATAAGAAAAATTGATACGAATTTATAATCCGGAATTTTTCCGTTTTATTCAATAATAAGCGGAATTAATTAAAGCAGAGTTTTTGGTTGGTCCCATGCTATTCTGCATAGTTAGATAGTTTTCACTGTACAAGTATTCGAGTACTTTAAAAATACTTACTTGGTGGTAGTTATTATATTATGGATATATTATATACCTATAGTGGATTCTAATTTCTTATTCCAACTAGCTGTATAGTAGCTGGCTGCTGACATAGCCATATAGGTTATTTTGTAAAGTAAAGTATTTTAAATCTAGGTAATATACTAACACTGTGTACATAATAGCTAATAAATAACAAATAGTTTTAGCTATTTATAGCCATGAATTAACAAGCATTTTCTAGGTTTGTTTCCTGTAAAAAAATGTGATTTGCGTGATTAGCTCACAATAAGTCAATAAACGTCGTCATATTTTGCGACGTACATGGTATACATCGTACCATTGATTATAAATAGTATTTATTTAAAAATTCCACAACGTTCACAACTACAATCTAAAATTATACGACCTATACAACTACAATGCGTCAATACGGAGTGCAGACGGCTGACGGATAATATTATATTATTAATTTATTATTATTATTATCTACGAATTACGAGACATTCTGATTCTGATAATTATCAAAATCATTTCGCTCGCTATAAATAAATTGTGTACATGTTAAAAATAATGTGAAATCCCGAAACCGTTGATATCATATCCATAGCATAATATTACAAGAAACTTTAAGAAAGAAATGTATTCTCGTAATATTGGTCTGACACTGATAGTCTGATATCTACGGTCTACCATACTTTACATCATATAGTCTATAAGCCACTTTAGTTGTTAAGGTAAGTACTATATTCTTTAATAATAATTATAGCGTGTTCTATACTGACTATACTGGACATTTTATTTGTACAATTTATTAAATTTACATTTTTACCTACGTCGCACAGTGTTTTAAAATCGAAAATAGCTGGCCAAAAGTCCATTTTTCTATATTTTTTTTTTTCCATTTTATAATTGCAAATAAGTTCCTTGCTTACCCAACCAATACGATTGTATCAAAGAAGTAATGAAAAATAATTTATTCATTGAAATATTTAATGGTGAATGTGTAAATATACTAAATTTTGTATAATTTTGATAAATTACTGAATTTGTAATGTACGCCTTTTTGTTGATAGAAATTACTACTTTGACTTGATTCTTCAGATTTAGAATTGTTATCCATTATAATAAAATAATTTGACGGTAAATTTAATAAAAGTCGATATTAAGGGTCTTAACTATGTATCATTATGGAGGTACCTACTTATCTAATCGTATCATTAAGATAATGAGGCAATTAGTTATATTTATCCACAGGACTCCCCTTTCATTTATATGCCAAATTAAAACACACATTCTATACATTAATACTACGTTAAATCTAGCTGCCCGAAGTTGCACATTTTAATTTAAAACATTTAGTTTCAAATTTTTATTTTGTGATTTAACGCGTAGTTTATGTTTATCTGTCATTATGCCGTTACCTTTAATTATTAGAAAAGATATTCATGATGTAATTTTTTCTAATAAGAATCTTTCTAATAATGAAAAGAAAAAAGTAGTCTTAAACTTTGTATGTGGACGTTTTAAGTTTAATCAGCAGACAGTAAATTCTATCGACTTGCAAGCAATTGACGTTATAAAACAATATTTAGAAAGCCATTTTTTTAACAAGTAAGACATTTTAATTGTATTTATATTTATTTTTTATTATTCATTGTTGGTTAGAAGTTATATTTCTAAATATTTATACGAAATCTCATAAAAAACATATATGTATATTGTATATTGTATAGTGTATACATAGGTATAAATATTAAAAGGCGATAGGATAATTATGTTAGTTTTTTTTTTATAGATACTTTGATAAGTGGTCGAAATCAAATCGAACTAATACTCGTTTTATTAGCAATAATGCGGATGGCTTAACACCAAACTAGATTTTCCAGACATAGTGTATACCTTTTTTCCTAGTACATCAGGTATTTTTTTTAGTTAAATTTTAAATTACCTACATAAGTAGTATATAAAAAAAATAATTATAATTTAGGTTCAGTGGGTCGACCAATCACTGATTTTGATTAATGTAGTGATAAGGCTAAAAGAAAAAAAACAGAAAGTCTCCGTCAGTCATTTAGTACGTCACAAATTATGTTCAGTGCATCAATGAAGCAAAGACTAGACGGAGATGAAGAAAATGCAAAACTGTTAAAAGAAATAGGAAGTACGACTCCCACAAGAGGCAAGAGGATACGCGATGCTTGAAAGTTGCATAAAGAAAAACAGAACCAAAAGCAAATGACTACCGATGAAGCACTTGCATTGATAATTTCGGCATCTTTATCAGTTTATCAATATAAACTTCTTCGAAAGCAAGCTGTAAAACTTAATCACGATCTTTATCCTTCATACAATACAGTTTTAGCGTCAAAAAATAATGCTTATCCTGAAGATATTTTAATTACTGAAGAAAAATGTGAAGTCAAGCTACAAGCTCTATTAAATCATACAGCTGAAAGATTATTCCAAAGTGTTTCTATTGAATCGAAGACTGGAAATTATATTTTGTATTGTAAATGGGAATTCGATGGTAGCTCAGGTTTTTCGAAATATAAACAAACTACATTAGGTCATTCTGATGATAGTAGCTTATTTGTTACCTCTATGGTACCAATACAGTTAACAAATGAAATAAACGACAGTATAATTTGGCAAAACCCTGCATGTTCATCTACTAGGTATTGTAGACCAATTAGACTGCAGTATGCCAAAGAGACTACAGAATTGTCTCAAGCTGAAGAACAGTATATAACTTCACAAATACGTCAACTTCGTCCATATGTAAATGATAAAGGCAGTGTGAAATTTTCTATGGAATTTACTATGATTGATGGTAAAGTTTGCAGTGCAGTTACGAAAACTTCATCGATGATGTGTTACATATGTAAAGCAAAGATTTCTCAAATGATCAATTTAAATCAAATGAAAGAGGCAGTAGTTGATATGTCAACGTTTAGATACGGTTTATCAACATTGCATGCATATATTCGATTCTTCGAATGCCTCTTGCACATATCATACCGATTGGACTTCAAGCAATGGAAAGTCAGTAAAAAAAATGGAACCGATTTATTGTTGGCAGCAAGAAAAAAAAAACATTCAAGTTAATTTCAGAGAAAAGTTAGGACTTTTGGTTGATTTTCCTAAGCAAGGTTTTGGCAGTAGTAATGATGGTAATACTGCTAGAAGGTTCTTTAAGAATCATCATATATCAGCTGAAATTACCGGCATTGATTAAACGCTGATAATACGGTTTGGAGTTATTCTTCAGAGTCTATCAAGTGGTCAAAAAATAAATTTGATTAAATTTAATGATTATTGTTATGATACTGCAGATCTGTACGTAAGATTGTATGAATGGTATTACATGCCACCCAGTGTACATAAAATTTTGATTCATGGGTCTGTAATAATAGGTTCTTTTGTAATTCCAATTGGTCAGTTGAGTGAAGAGGCTCAAGAAGCCCGAAATAAGGATTTAAAAAGGTATCGAGAAAACTACACAAGAAAAACATCACGAATTGATACGAATATGGACTTATTTAATAGGCTACTTCTATCCTCAGATCCTAAAATAAGCGGACTTCAAGAAGCTAATCGAAAAAGAAGATCTTTCTCCGTGGAAGTCAAACGGCTATTATTAGATGAGAATGATTCCGACAGTAATTCAAACGCGGACCAAAGCGAAGAAGAAACAGAAGAAGACGATTAAAAATATACAAAAATTACCTATAAATTCTTAATTAATTATAAATATGCCTAATTAAAAATGCATACTGTTAATTATCAATGTACTTACTTAACTTGTACAATTATATTTATAGTAAATATTTGTATATTTAAGAAAACAATGATTAATATTATTTTTATCATAAACATAAAAAATTAAGAATTTAAAAACAAATTAAACATAATGGGTAAAAATGAAATAAATGGTGGAAAAGTACAATATCATAAATCATTATATGAAATTACTTAATTGAACGAATTGTTGAAAAATAAAATAAAAAAATGGATATATTTTAATTTTGGCCAGCTATTTTCGATTTTAAAACACTGTGCGTCGCGTAAACATTTACAAATGTAAATGCCCAATATTTTAGTGTTGCAATAAATTATCACTACAATTTTTAGATTTTTTCATTATCGAATGTATTTCGAAGTTTTAAAATCAGTTAGGTTAGGTTAATATAAAAAAAAAATTGAAATAATTTGTAGATGTACGTTTGAAAAATTAATTTTAACAACAAAACATAAGTTACGAAATTGAAATTTTCTATATTATGATGTACCTACTACCTAGTAGTTTATAGTTCGTATTTTTCAGAAGTTTTTAAATAGAATTTAAGAAAAAAATTGTTTACCTATTATCATCTGTTTTAAGTTTGTTATTATGTTCATACTTATTGAAAGAGATTTGGAGAATATTAAATGAAGATTTTAATTTTAAATGTAGGTTTTAATTAATAAAATATTTAACAATCATAATTTATATACCAAATTAATATCTGAAAAATTGATCAACTAAAAATATTTGAACAGAAAATACTTAATTATCTTTCATTGCTAATTATTACTTCATATGGATGCTTTTACTTAACTTTCGTTAACTTTATTCATTGTATTACTATATACAATTATTATATTGTATTAATATTATATATTATCCCGTCTGGGTTCCGGGAAAGAATAGACCCAGAGTATTCCCTGCTAACCGTAAGAGGCGGTTAAAAAGGGACTGGATGAGGGCAACAGCTTGTCCAGTATTGGATGCAGGTGGAGGCCAAAAGGGCTAGTACAGCTGCATACCAAATAGCTGTAGGCGATGATGGAAGACATCTCCACGACTACAGTACTGCGATGTGGAAGGAAACGGGAAACCACCACATTAACATCCCTAGTATTTGCAGAATGAATTGCCAACTCAACGTAAAAAATTCCGGACGTAAAATAGTCTCCCATTCGGATGTCCGGGTGGAGACTACTTTGAGAGATGCAAAGTAGAGGTACAAAAGAATTGGTACCTGGAATGTAAGATCCCTTGGAAGATGTGGAAAATTTGAAAATCTTAAGCTGGAAATGAAAAGATTGAATATTGACATACTTGGAGTAAGTGAAATAAGATGGCCCGAATGTGGTGATTTTTGGAGCGATGAATATAGATTTGTTCACACAGGTTCAAGCGATAGATACACAGGAGTAGGCTTCCTAATGAATAAACAATGTGGTAAAAACCTTATGAGCTATTATCAATGTACTGACAGAATCAGCATGGTAAAAATTAACTCCTATCCAACAATAACAACGATTATCCAAATATATATGCCAACAACAACGCACGATGACGATGAAGTCGAAGAAGTGTATGACAAAATAGACGAAGTTCTAAAGATGACAAAAGCTGGAGAAAACGTCATTATCCTAGGAGATTGGAATGCATCAGTAGGAGAACAGAATGACGGATATATAGTAGGAAATTATGGACTAGGGAAAAGAAATGATAGAGGCGAGAGATTCGTACAATTTTGTACACAACACGAGCTTGTGCTAGCAAACACCCTGTTCAAGAACCATAAACGAAGAAGATACACATGGAAAGCTCCTGGAGATATAGCGAGGTACCAAATTGATTACATTATGACAAAACAAAGATTTAGAAACCAAATCAAACAATGTAAAGCATATCCCGGAGCAGATATAAATAGTGACCATAATCTCTTAATCATGGAATCAGAACTAAAATACAAAAACATTAAAAAGAAAAATAATATTAAGAGATGGAACCTACAGAAATTAAAAAACGATGAAATAAAAGTGACATATAATAAGAAATGTAGTGACACTCTAATGACAGTCACACCAGATAATAACACAGTAGAAGAAAAATGGAAGAATATTAAACAAATACTAAAAAATAAGGCTGAGGAAGTTTTGGGATCACGGGAGAAAGAAGCAAGAAAACCCTGGATTACGGAAGAAATTATAGAACTAATAAACGAAAGAAGAAAGTACAAAAACCAAAACAACATAGACAGTCAACAGAACTACAAACACATCAGAAATATAATACAAAGAAAAGCAAAGGAAGCCAAAGAAAAATGGTTAGATAACCAATGTACTGAAGTGGAAGAGTACCTAAAAAGGGGAAGAAGTGATCTAGCTTTCGAAATTGTGAAAAAACTTTTCTGCACAAGAAGAATGAATAGAAATGCCTTGAAAAGTAAAACGGGTGAGATACTTATAACAGCCGAACAAAAGGTAAACAGATGGAAAGAATACCTAGAAGAATTGTATGTAAACCAAGTTAGTGGAAATGCCCTAGAAGAAGAGAACTGTGTAGAAGATGAAGACAAAGGAGACTATATCCTCCAATCAGAAATTGATTTTGCTATAGAAAATCTTAAAAACAACAAAGCATGCGGTATAGATAAAATCCCAGCAGAACTAATAAAGTGTGCCGGTGAAGAAATAAATAAAGAACTTAGAAATATATGTAACGAAATGTACTTAAACGGGGAAATAATTGATGATTTCAGGAAAGGCATTATAGTAACAATTCCCAAGAAAAAGGGGACAATGAATTGTGAGGAATATAGGACTTTAAACCTCAACACGCATGCTTCAAAAATAATAACAAGGGTAATAAAGAATAGAATAGAAAAAGCAATAGATGCAAACCTAGGAGAAGATCAATTTGGTTTTAGGCGAAATATAGGAACCAGAGAGGCGACCTTAGCGCTAAGGATAATGATAGAAAAACAGATTAGACGAAACAAAGAAACCTTCATTGCTTTTGTAGACCTGGAGAAGGCTTTTGATAATGTACAATGGAAGGAATTATTTAAAATATTAAAAAGAATCGGAATTAAATATAACGATAGAAGATTTATCTATAATATGTACAAAAGCCAAACAGTCATAATACAGATAGATGGGAAGGAGCAAGAAGCAAAAATAAAAAAAGGTGTAAGACAGGGTTGTATTTTATCACCAATGCTATTCAACTTGTACATTGAAGAGGCAATGAAAGAATTGAGAGAAGAAATACAGAAAGGAGTGCGAATAGGAGGAACAATGGTGACTGCCTTAAGATTTGCGGATGACATAGCTTTCTGTGCGGAAAGAGAAGACGACCTGCAAAATACCCTAGTAACAATAGATAGAATACTAAAAAATAAGTATGGAATGAAGCTGAACAAAAAGAAAACAAAAGTTATGGTCTGCAGTAAAACTAATCCGGTTCGACTCAACATAAATATCGGAAATGAACAAATAAAGCAAGTGCAACAATTCACATATCTAGGAAGCAATATAACAGAGGATGGTCGCAGTAAAACAAATATAATCTGTAGGATAGCACAGGCGAAAAGAGCATTTCAAGACAAAAGCCACATATTAACTACCAATAGTGTTAGCCTGGAAATAAGGAAAAAATTCCTAAAAAGTTATATTTGGAGCGTAGCGCTCTTTGGATCCGAAACCTGGACAATAAACTCAACGGAAAAAAATAGGCTAGAAGCCTTTGAGATGTGGTGCTACAGGAAAATGCTCAAAATACCATGGACTGAGAAGGTAACGAATAAAGAAGTACTAGATAAAATAAAGGAACAACGACAAATATGGAAAAGTATTCAATCAAGAAGAGGCAAGATGATAGGGCACATTTTAAGGCATGAGAGCTTATTAAAGAAAATAATTGAAGGAGATGTTGAAGGACACATTGCAAGAGGAAGACCAAGAACAGAATACATGACACAGATAATGCAGGATACGAATAAGAGAAGTTACAAAGACCTGAAGGAATTGTGCTACGATAGAGAAGCATGGAGATCTGCAACAAACAAATCTACGGATTTATAACAAAAAAAAAAATTACTATATTATAATATGATTTTTTATTTATCTATGTACACACTGTTGTTTAGGTATTTGTCTGGTACCTATTGGTTAAACTGCAAGATTAAATAAAATAAGCTGGAAAACTTGGTAAAGTATGTTTTTACCTGAATAACTAAGTATTAGGAAATTGTTAGTTTAGTCTTAATGATAGTAACTTGTTTAACTTTACTTAAGTATCCAAGTATTGTTTGTATATACCTAGAATATTTTACAAATAATTGTTATTATTAATATTTTAAATTTGTTAACCTGTATTTTGGCTCAGTTTTTGTCACGTATCTGTAAATATAATGTCCGTAAGTAAATCTACCAAACGCAGAAAATGTTTAAAAGAGTCTGAAGACCTAAATTTGGCAATAGAAAGTAATGATTTTAATACTAATAACTATAGTTCTGTGGTTTGTCAGTCAGCTAGTACATCCTTAGAACATGAATTAATTCATAATGTTGGGAATTTAAGTAATGCTATTACTGAGAGTAATCATAGCAATGATTACGATTCTAATTTAATGGTCGATATTAATTTTGATAATAATATTCTGATACCAAATTTTTCATCAGATTCAGATAATTACTCTAGTGATCATGATAGTAATGAAAATGTTTTAACTAATATTAAAAATTGGGCTGTTCAACACAATATTTCAAATTTAGCATTATCTAATTTGTTAAAAGTATTAAAAACAAATCATAATTGTTTTCACTATTTTCAAAATGATTCTAGAACTTTATTAAAAACAAATGTAAGTAAAAAACCTTTACAAATTCAAGCCATAAACCCTGGTACTTTTTATTATTTTGGAGTAGTCAATGGTATTAAATCTTGTATTGGTAAAAATAATTTTCCTGATGATACTATTAAGTTACACTTAGGAATTGATGGCTTGCCTTTGACAAAGTCTACTAATAGTCAATTTTGGCCAATACTTTGTTGTATAAGAAATTTTAATTCTATTCAACCATGTGTCTTTTTGGTAGGTCTTTATTGGGGCCACGAAAAGCCTCTAGAAAGCAATATTTATATATCAGAATTGGTTACAGAATTAATTAACTTATGTACTCATGGTATTGATCTTTCATTAGGCAAAAAAAAGTTGTTGTTGAAGCTATTTGCTGTGATGCTCCAGCAAAAAGTTACATTTTAAAGATTAAAGGGCACACAGGTTTTTCTTCGTGCTCTAGATGTAAAACTGTCGGAGTGTTCTTAGAAAGAAGGGTTTGTTTCCAGATGTATGTCACGGATTCAGAAGTCGTTACTTTCAAATTTGAACACAAAATACACTATATATTAATTTTTGTATTGATGACCAATATATTTTAACAACTCTTTTATATCTTATTCGGCGGCGAAATACAGAGTATACAAAAACACGATGAAACATAAACAATATATTAACGCGCACAGTGTAAACAACAAACCGTATTTCGTCACAGACGTGAAACAACAAATTAAACAAACGTAATGTTTCGTATACAAAAAAAACGACGACAGTTGTTTGTCGTTCCGCGGTGTCGGAAAAACAGACCGTTATCGTTTTCGGAAATATCCGACGACCGGTACTCGTCAAGCCGACCTGTCTTCCCGTCCCGTCCTGTGTCTTTCGACAAGGTGGGGAGAGTTGACTGTATCGCGCTGTCGTATCCCGTGGTGGTGGTTGACAAGGTGTAGATTAGGTCGCGACGGTACCTGTACGGTGTACTGGTTGCCATCGCGTACCGTATCATACTCCCCCACCAAACCACCACACGGGGTATAGTCTCGGTGTCAGTTATCCGCCATGGTAAGGTCAGCTTGTGCTACCTCTAACTATCGTTAGCGGTATACTTGCTTTCCGCGTGGCTGTTACGGTCGGTTGGGAGACCCGACCGGGGTAAAGAACGACTTGTTGTCGAACACTACCTCCGGCGGGCCCTCCAACGATGGACCCGGAGCGGCCAGCCAGATGTCCTCGAGGAAATCCTCCGAACCTGGACATGGCCGATCCTGGCTGGTGGCCGGTGCCTGCTCCTCGGGTTCGGTACCCTTGGGCGCAGGTTGGTCCACCTCCATCGCCCCTGATGGTGTGGGTTCGGGCGGAGGTCCGCTGGCGGCCTCCAGATCGGAGTAGGGTTTCGGGAGCTTTGCCAGCCGTGACTGTTGGCTGACATTACACTCCCTAGCCTTCCTCTTTTCCTTCAGCTGTTGAAACTTACGTTTCAACCGCGCCTGCTGTGCCTCCGTCCTTACCCTCACTACCGGAGTGGGTGCTGTCCGTGACGGTCCGGGTACCGGTGCCGGCTCCCTGGACGTCACGGAACTGCGTTCCCCCGTTGTTTTGCTCGCGGGGGGGGGAATCGGTTTTTGGACCGGCGCCTTGTTCCCGGCCGGCTTCCGTGAAGGTGACGGCGTTGGTTTGTTGGGTGGCTGGTTCCTCAGCGACCGCTGGATGTCGGCTGTTCTGTCGGCCCAGCCCCGGTAATAGATCCGTGCCCTCACCGGATCCTGGAGCAACTGACGGGTCGACATCCTATCGACTTGGGCGGCAGTTCGGATTGGTTCCGGTTGTCCGGATACCAACCCAAGTTCGGCGATGAGGTCAGCCACCCTCTGCCATTTGCTGGCGTTGTCCCGGTCACTCATGGTACCTGAAAAAAAAATTAGTTTTTTTTTTTTTTCTCTTTTTCCCCCTTTTTTTTTTTTTTTTATGCGGGTGCGCGTTTTAGGCATGACACATGTATTTTCCGCGGTGGTTGCTGGTCAGTAAGGAAAACTCCTTTTCCGACCTGCTCCGCTAGCGTCACCGGCCCCCACCATTTTGGTGCAAAACCGGCGTGAAAATCTTTGTGTGCCTTTGATAGGTGGTGTGCTTTGTAGTAGACTACGTCGCCCTTGCTGAACTTTACCGGTGTGCCGGTTTTCGCGCTCGGTTTTACCACCACCTTTTTGCCTAAAATATGCTTTTCCCGCTCTACCCTTTCTTCTTTTGTTTTTTCGATGTGAAATGGCGTTGATTTTGACAGCGCCCAGTCTCCGGGTCTCATGCACTCCCTGCCGAGAACTAGAACCGCGGGTGGGTAGCATGTCTGTTCGTTACACCTGTTTCGTATCGAAAATAGAATTGCGGGTAGTTTGGCGTCCCAAGATTTATGGTTGCCATCGACGAGTTGTGCGCGTAAGCCCTTTTTTAGGTCTTGATTTCGGCGTTCGACAGGATTGGCCCTCGGATGGTAAATCGGAGTCGTCCAACCCTCCACTCCCCAGCGTTCTAACGCATTTTTCATTTCGTTTGACACAAACTGGGGACCGTTATCGCTGAGGCACACTCGTGGGTACCCGAAACGTGAAAAGAACTCGCGTTCTAACGTTTCGATTATTGTTTTAGATGTAGCTGTTCCTAAGGGGTAAGCCTCGGTCCACCTACTAAAACAGTCGGTTGCTACCAGTATATACGATTTTCCCTTACCGGAACGTGGGTATGGGCCCATTAAATCAACACTGACAACTTCCCATGGTCGTCGGGGGGTTCTTGGTTGCATTGGGTCATTTGGACGCGAGTTAAGTGGTTTCGTGCACGCGCACACGTGGCACGCACCGACATATAACCTGACATCGTTTTTTTGACCTTTCCAATAGTACCGTTGTCGAACCGCCCGATACGTCTCTTTCCAACCTGGATGGTTGGATAAGACGTGATCGTGACACCTCCAAATCACGTGTTGCGTTTTGGACTTCGGTATCACGATGAGGGTGTTTGGGCCGACGTTTACACGTAAGAGCCTGTCGGAAAAGACGTATGCGTCGGTTCCCCTTTTGGTGTTCCTCGTGTTATGCGCTGGCCCATTTAATTTGAAACCGGCTATTACGTCGCGTATCGTGGCGTCTTCGGACTGCCACCTTTCGAGCGTATTTGCGGTGAGGGGGGTGTCATCGCTGTCGTGGTTATTGAACATAGAGAAAATATGGTCGGACTCGGGATCAACGTTGGTCGTTGGAGATGTTGGTGCTCCGACCAATTTTTCCTCGAGTCGTTCCTCATCTACGGCTGTGCCCGGTGCCGGATCACAGGATAACAAATCTGGTGCTTCGTTATGTATTCCCGGGACATGTACCGTACTAAAATCTAAATTAGCTAGTTGTAATGACCAACGTGTTAATTTAGAATTTTTGTCCTTGGCCCTATGTAACCACGTCAGTGCTGAGTTGTCGGTAAGGAGTTCGAAACGTCGGGTCTCTAGGTAGGGGCGGAATTTGTCGGTCGCCCAGATTACTGCTAGACACTCGCGTTCAACCGCGGCGTACCTTGTTTGTGTCGCATTAAACTTTTTGCTTGCGTATGACACGATGCGTCTTTCCTCAGGTCTGTCACCCCTTTGGAAGAGAACTGCACCCGCGCCTATCTCGCTTGCGTCGGTTTGTAGACAAAACGGTTTGCTATAATCGGGTGGCGACAATTTTGGTGATGTGACTAGCGCGTTTTTTATTGATTCGAACGCGCGTTGTTCTACATCTGTCCATTTCCACCGTACCCCCTGTTTCAATAAATTTGTGAGGGGTGCTATGGTATCCGCGTAATTGTCTACGAACTGGTTGTACCAGTTGCACACTCCTAAAAATTTTCGTACATCCTTTACCTTACGTGGAACCGGAAAATTGTCGATGCAGACCAATTTTTCCGGTTGTTTTTGAATTCCTTCCGCGTCTACAATGTGCCCCAAAAATGAAATTTCGCGTAAACCGATTTTACATTTTTTTGTGTTGCACGTAAGTCCAAACCTCTTGAGACGCTCTAAAACTTTGTCTAAGTGGGTTTGATGTTCATACTCGTTCCTTGAAAATACTACTATATCGTCTAGGTAAACTTGTACGAATTCATCTTGGTACCCCCTCATGACCTCGTTCATGAGTCTCACGAAAGTCATTGGACTATTTTTCAGACCGAAAGGAAGGACTCGGAATTGAAAAAGACCCCTACGCGTCCGGAAAGCCGTGTATTTTCGTGAATTTTCATGCAGTGGTACTTGCCAGTAACCACTTCGCAAATCAAAAACACTGAAAATTTTTGCGCCCCGCATTTGCCTAATCATTTTATTTAAATCTGGCATAGGATACGCGTCGGATTCGGTTACGTCGTTGAGCCGCCTGTAGTCGACACAGAGTCGGAAGGAACCATCCTTCTTCTTTGCCAATACTACTGGTGCGGCCCACGGTGAGGTGCTAGGTTCAACGAGCCCCTGGAGTTCCATATCGCGTACCATATCATCGATAGCAGTTTTTTCTGTTGCGGATATGGGTATGGTTTAAGCGCGATAGGTGATGGGTCTTTAAGCAAAATCTCGTGTTCAATTAATTTGGTACGTCCTACTTTCTCACTGAAAACTACCGCGTATTTATTTAATACATTGATGAGTTTCTCGCGAGTTTCGGAATCGTCCCCAAATTCTAATTGTGTTAGGTCGGGGACTAGTGGTGGGTGGTTGTGCTTTCCCTTTCCAGCATGTCGACGTACGAATTTGCCTACCCATGTGAATTGTACACGCGCGTAATCCCAAGAGACTTCATTGTTGACAAGAAAGTCGTGTCCGAGTAACGCGTCGCAATACAAGTTATCTAAGATAGTTGCTTCGAATGTGACGTCGAGTGCTCCCTATCTTAGCTTCGAATGTGGAGGTACCACTGGTGGTCGCAGTGTGACCGTCCGCCATCCGGACGATGTTCGATAGTCCGTGAGGGGTTGATTTGCCGTATTTACGGCTATCGTCGGATTTACGTAAGATCTTTGCGCTTGCGAATCTAATAGAGCTGTTACGAAGCCTGATGGAAATTCGAGTTCGACCGCAGGGGTCGAATTTTTTCCGGGCGTGTTCGTTTACTATTATTAGTCGTATTGCAATCGGTAGAGCGGGACAACTGTTCTGAACCGCGACGGAAACTGTCTGGTCTACGGTGTTTACCGCCATAACCATACTGTTCCTATCGGTTGCCTCTGTGCTCACCGTTTGCTTAATGCGCGCAGACTGACCTACTGCGGGGTTGTGCGCAGTGTGTGTGCTAACGCCCCCGTCACCTGTGTAGGTGCACACCCGTACCTCTGTTGCCTTCGTCCCTACACCTGTGGCTCCCCCATGAGCCGGTTGTTGAACACACGTGTCACCCGTGAGGTGAGTATGTTCGGTTATGGGGTGGTGTAGGTTCTGGATCTGTGAACGGGTGTCGTTTTGTTCTGCGACGGAAAAAATTTTCATAGTTGGCTGTTCGATGTGTCGAGTTGCCGAACTACGTGCGTGTGTACCGCGTAATTTATTTCCGTGATTACTACCGAAATTTAGTGAAGATGTCTGGAGGGGTGGTGATGAGTCGAGGGGGGGGGACTAGACCCCGTTGACTCCCCCTCCGTTTCCCGATGTGGTCGGCCTATGTGGACACTTGTTGTGCCAATGGAGTTCCCCACAGAATTTGCACGGTCCCGGTTTTGGACGTTCTGTTGCATTATCAAAAAATTTCTTTCTGACCGGGGGGGCCCGCTGTGGGGTGCTCGGCGCGACCTTCGGTTTGGGGACCCACTGTTTAGTGGCTGGAATTGTGCCAGACGTTACTGGGTCCAAAACGCCTGCAATGCGTCGAAGCTCGCTGAACGTTAATGGCCGATGTAAACGAATGTGTGTACGGAACGTGTCGCGCGTTAACCCGGCGATAATACCTACCAATTCCGGTTCGGATAGGCCAGTATTTACGCGGCGCGCTAACTGATTTTTAATCAGCACGAAATCCGTTAACGATTGTTCGGGCGTTTGACGTATTGACACAATGTCGGCGCGCAATTGGGATTGAATTTCGGAGTTGTTAAAATTTTCTAAAAATTCCACCCTAAATTCTTCCCAGGATAGGTCAAGTATTTTGATAGATGTATACCATTTACCCGCCATTCCTTTTAACTGCGGCTCGACCGCCCTACACCAACCGGATGGGTGTATACGTGCCTGCACCAACTTCGACTCGGTATTATTCATAAACCTGACGGGGTCTTCGGCCCTTGTTCCTGAAAACTCGGGTAATGAGGACCTTGCTGTGCGCAAATCGTCGTACGGAATTAATACCGATCTTTCCTGATGTTGTGCATCGTATGGTGTGTAGTTACCCGAATTGTCTACGCGTGTGTCGCATGCGAAAAACGGTCGGTCGTTCGCTGCGGGGATATGGCTGGTGCTCGGTTGCGCACCGCCCTCATTATACGCGTAAGACCTACCCGACTGGTAGTTCTCGTGTGGACGAGTATCTACGCGTGCGGGTGGCGGGTGTACAGGGGAACGCGGGACCGTATGAGTGTGTGGCTGTTGTGCAGTTACACTACGCGCTTCTGCAAAGAAACGCGTCATGCTCGCTTCAAGTGCCGACAAACGTGCCTCGAACGACGATGTATCATTCGATTCTGGCACCGTATGTTTTAACATACTCAACTGGTCCGCTGCGGTCCTAAAAATATCAGCGCTTATTTTTTTAACAGGTTCCCCCTGTTGTACAGACGGCTGGAGCCCGCTGTGTACTGGTCTGCCACCCGGGAGCGACTGCCTTACACTAGGGCTGGCAGTATTACTCTCGGATATAGCTGCCTGTTTACCCAGGTAGCCTCCGCATCTATACGTGACGAGGTAGCATACGGCTGTTCTCCCGTACCGTCCGTCAATATGGTGATTGACGGCTGCACTGGACAGAACCGTATGCTCGTGGGATCCTGTCCGTTCTCCCGAATATTATCCTCAAGCCTAATAATAACATCCGACTTCGAACCGGATATACTTAATCCGCGGGCCGTACACTCGCAACGTAGCTCCGCTGCCGTCAACTGTTCCAACGTTTTTCCCGACATAATGTATTTTTAATTAATAAAAATTTCAAATGTGGGCGTTGAACTGTCGCGTAAACGGTTGCCTGTGCTTGTTATACGGTACGTCGGCTGAGTAAAAAAAAATATTCGATTGAAAACGAGAAATTTGCGCGATGTTTTTACGGGAGTATTGTTTTTGTTTACACTCGCGTAAAAATGATAACCAGCTGAGCTGATTATATGGTTACCGATACGGTCCAAATTTATCGTAATTTGGTCACGCACTCGGCAACGGTAACGAAACCAGTTGTTTCGGCGATACGCGACGGCGGCGGTTAAAAATAACGGCGCGCGGCGGCGATAATAATTGGTGCGCTACGCGTCTAACGACAGCGACCCGTGGTGGCGGCTATTGTTTGACGGTGCGGAGTATCCGATAATAACAACGACGGCGATACTGGTTTTGGCCTGCGCGCTGCGTTGTTCTCGTCGTAACTTATCGATAAGAAAAGGTGGGTGTAGCGGAGGGTGGCGGTTGTTATATAACTACTTCCCAATCCGTATCACGATTATGCACAGTTGCGTGGAATTCCCCTTACGTTCTAAAATAAAATTTTTTTTTATTACGTAATGTTGACTGGAATCCCAGCTAACCGGCAAACACACTCCTGGCTAAAAGTCTTAATACTAATTTAATATAGGCAATTTTACCGAGGTATGTGTCAGCGTGAAAATAAAAACCCTTACCTTTCCGCTGTCTTGCTATTCCCAAGATTCCTCTGCGGGGAGCCAATTTGTCACGGATTCAGAAGTCGTTACTTTCAAATTTGAACACAAAATACACTATATATTAATTTTTGTATTGATGACCAATATATTTTAACAACTCTTTTATATCTTATTCGGCGGCGAAATACAGAGTATACAAAAACACGATGAAACATAAACAATATATTAACGCGCACAGTGTAAACAACAAACCGTATTTCGTCACAGACGTGAAACAACAAATTAAACAAACGTAATGTTTCGTATACAAAAAAAACGACGACAGTTGTTTGTCGTTCCGCGGTGTCGGAAAAACAGACCGTTATCGTTTTCGGAAATATCCGACGACCGGTACTCGTCAAGCCGACCTGTCTTCCCGTCCCGTCCTGTGTCTTTCGACAAGGTGGGGAGAGTTGACTGTATCGCGCTGTCGTATCCCGTGGTGGTGGTTGACAAGGTGTAGATTAGGTCGCGACGGTACCTGTACGGTGTACTGGTTGCCATCGCGTACCGTATCATGTATTAAATGTTAAACGCACTCACAATGAATTTCTTGATAAATATGATGAAGATTATCAAATATCTGATTCTATTTCTATTCTATCAAAAGTTCCTGGTATAAACATGGTACATAGTTTTCCACTCGATTACATGCATTTGGTTTGTTTGGGAGTTGTCAAAAAAAGTATTTTGTTATGGTTAGGTTGTATAAAAAACTCACCATTGTCAATTCGTTTACCCAGTAAAAGTGTTAAGCTAATTTCAACCAGACTATTGCATCTCAAAATATGTGTCACATGTGATTTTGCTAGAATGCCAAGGGGTCTTAATGAAGTTTTGAGGTGGAAGGCCACAGAGTTCAGGACATTTATTTTGTATACTGGGCCTATTGTGCTTCAATCTATAATTGGTGAACAGTGTTATGAACATTTTATTTCCTTACATGTTTCTTTGACTGTTCTTTTAAGTCTTACACATGAACGTCTATTAAATTTTATTGAAAAACTTCTAAATTATTATGTTATAAAATTTGGTGAAATATATGGAAAAAAATTTATGTCACACAACATTCATGCTCTTCTTCATCTTATTGATGATTATAATAGATTTGGCCCATTAGACAACTGTTCTTGTTTTAAATATGAAAATGTTATGCAATTATTAAAAAAAATGGTTAGGAGCAATGCAAAACCTTTGCAGCAAGTTGTTAAACGGTATGAAGAACTGAATGTGTTTGGTAGACTAACAATTGATAGTAGTAAAAATTCAGATTTTTTTAAAAATATTCATTCTGATGGCCCATTAAGTGAAGGCTGTTCATCCCCACAGTATAGAATTTTTTCTAAAAACAATTTTACTATTAAAATAAAGTCAGTATCTGATTGTTATGTGGGTTATTATGATGCTACAAACGTTCAGATTATGAAAGTTGTAAATATTTCTTACCATCCTGAGAGTAATAATAATGTGTTTGTGGTACAAATATTCAAAACTGTAAAACCCTTTTATGTTACACCAATTAATAGCTTAAAGTTAGGTATTGCTTCTGTTTCAAATTTGTCAAATAACTTTTTAATATTTGATGTAAATAAGTTTGGTTTAAAAAAATACATGTTACTTAATACCAATGATAGTAAAACTAATAATAATACAATTGCTTTTCCTGTATTGCATTCTTAATAAAAAATAATTTTAAGTATTTTATGTTTGTAAAAAATGTTTTATTGTAATAATTGTTAATTATTTATTATTTTATTAAATTGAACAGTTGTATCATGAAATATTCTGTTGTTCACTTTATTGATGAGAATACTGTAGAAGGTGTTCCTAAGAGCTGGGTAATGGAAAATGGGACCTGTGCTTGGCCATGTAAACAAAACAATGCCCGTAAAATGATTGAACATAAATATAAACCGAATAAACAAGAATTTAAATTTTATAAAATAAGAGAATTAAGTTCAAACATCAGTGAGTTTTAATTTAGAAAAATAATGAAATTTAAAATACATGACTTAGTATACTACATTAAACATTTATTTGTATTTTGGATCTTAAACAATAACCTTATAGTAATTACATGTTCATTTTAAAATATTCAATTTATTAATAGAAACTTTAGCAGAAGCTCGGTTTAAAGCTAAACGTGCTGAGCTAACTTCTGACTTGTCAGATGACGATATTAAGAAAAAAAAAACTGCCTGTGTCTACAAAATGTCCTGTATTTTCAGGTATTTGTAACAAATTATATAGTTTATTTAACTATTTTTATTTTGTATGACTAATATAATATTATTATTACAATTATTTAAAACAAATAATGTTTTAAAATTATTTTAATGATAGGCATTAAAAATAGGATTTAATGTTTCTTTTTATTCTCGATTCTGATGACCAAGAAATTATGGCTATACCAGTAGTACATGAAAGTAAAATTGTAAAAAAACAAGGTTATTATCATAATATTAATAATAAAAAAAAAAAAATTATTCAAATGCCTATAACAAATATTTTTTTTTATTCTAGATTCTGATGACAATGAAATCATGGCTATATCATTACATAATAGAAAAAATAATAAAATTCTAGGTAAATATCATCATAGTAATATAAAAAAAAAATATTATTTATTCAAGCCATAACTTTATATAATTACTTATTTAATAATTTTGGCCTAAAAATAATGTATTATATTGAATTATTTTAATTAAGTGTATTTATCTTAAATAGAAACAAAGATGACAAAAATTGTCAAACATCATTTAGAAGAATTTAAAAAACCCATTAATGATGGTAAGTAATTTTTTTTTTCCAAAATCTTATGCATATCATATCAAACATTTTTAGATATGATTTATTATTATTCAAAAAATTTATTTAATTCAAATAATCGACTTTTTAAGTTTCAGATTTTAAGTCAAGCAGTAAAATGGCATCTGAACATAAATTGAAAAAATTGAAATATAATCAAGAGGTATCTCAGGGTCTCAAGATAGATAAATTTAAAAAGCCTGGATGGTCACCTTCACCAAATAAAATACAGTGTGTACTTTCTCCAAAAGATAGTGAACAATGGTCACCTTTTAAAAATAATTCAAGTACAATTTATATAGTTATTATATATTTTAATATATAGTCAATTTGTTGTATAAATTGTTTTACGATTTTGTAATAAATAATTTTTTAGATCAACTAGTATTGAAGAATACAACTGCTCAAAACAGTTTTAAAAAAAGTAATCCTAACAACGATGGTAAAATATATAATAATAATTTTTCAAATATATACTGTGGATAATTAAAAAAAAATATTTACATATTTACAGCTACTGAGAATTTAACTTTTAAAAGAAAGCTTTCTTACGAAAGTAGTTCAAATTCAAATAGTTTATTGTTCTGGACAATATTTCTGATAATTTTGAGAGTAAAAAACTAAAATCTCCTTCAGTTGGTGTTGAATGTACTGGTAATAATAACTAAAATAATCCGTTTGATGATGTTAATAATTTTATATACCTACAATGCTTCTAAATTTTTAGATAATGAATTCAAAAAACAGATCTTACGTCATGTAATGTATTTTAAAGTCGAACTACAACATATACTATTCAATCAAAATGAAAACTCTGACAAATTGCTGTCAATTGAAAATCTATTAGAAGAAAAATCTAAAAATTATATGACTAACTTAGAGACTATGTGCATGTCAAATTGTCCTTTGCCAATAGACAATGAAATAGACTTAAACACATTAGAAGACAAAGCTTTGGGAGATTCGGAGTTTAAAAATAATTTGGTAAATATAAACACTCAACTATCATTACTATTACTAAAATGTTCTATTTTTTATTTTATTATTATTAATTGTCAATGTAATTTCAGTTACACGAGTTATCCTGTGTGGGTGGGAAACATTTGAGATCTGCTGTTAAAAGAATTATGTCTAAACTATTTACTAATAGTTTTCTCTCACAGTATTCATTTTCCGGGAAGAAAGGAAAAAAGAAATTTTGTGATTTATTTATTCTTCCTATAATTTTAAGTAAGTGTTGTATATTACTTTAAATACTTAATTTTAATTTTTTGAACAAATTATTAAGATAACCAAGCTGTTTGTATTTACTGCTATAAAGACTACATAATATATTATACAGGTTGGTTAATTCTTAAAATACTAACAATCTTTTGATAAAAAAATAACAATAATCATTTAAAAATATCCTATTTGTGATTTTTAAATGTATTATACAGTGTACTAAAGCTAATTGAGAACACTCAATATCTCTGCGTAAAGCCCTGCAATTTGAATTATGTTTTTATTTAGTTGTTATAACATAAAAATATACATTTTTATGGTCCATGAATATTTTTAACTTAATTAAGGATGCTTAGTGCAATTTTTTTTTTAAATTGCAATCACTTATTATTTTTAAATGAATTTTAAGTTTAACTAACTTTCCAAGTCCAAAATTGACCAAGTTACAGCAAAATTCAACCAATAAACCTTAAAATGTGTGCGATTTTTAATTTTTTGACTAACTGAAAATAATTAGTTTAGAATTTGTTTAAGATTATTCTAGAATGACATTTTTACTCTTATTTATTAAGGTGATATTTCAATATTATATAGTTTACAATTTAATTTGTATATTAATTATAACTTATAGCAGAAAAAACTTAGTAATTTAACACATTTTGTAAAATTGTAAATGTATTTTTTTTTTAGAATCTATAAAGAAACAACTGAAATTTAAGAACACTAGTGATCATGAGATTGAAGAACCAATCAAATTATATTTATCTCAAGCACCATTTGCTAATAAAAATAAAAAATAATTATTATTTTATATGTTGTATTATTTGTTTAAATAAATGATATAACAATAAATTGTTTTCATTTTTCAATGATAAACCTATACAGATATATATATATATATATATATATATATATATATATATATATATATGTGTGTTTTTATATTATGTACTATGTACATACCGATACCTGCATATGACATATATGACTTAAAATATAATATTAATATTAGGTACAATATAGAATTAATAATATATTATGTTAAAAATGTTAATTAAATCATAAAAACAGTAACAAGAAAAATATTTAAGAATATGAAACAATTAATATTATTTATGATTGAAGCACAATATTTAATAAATATTTTTTAAATAATGTGAAATAAATATATAATTTTGGTTCATTCAATCTTTATACAATCTTGGGGAAATATTTAAAACTGTATTCCCAATTAATAACCAATGTTCTACAAATATTATTTTGAAATATTATTTAAAAAATAATCATTGTTCAATATTAGCCAAATGTTTATTTGTTACTTGGGTTGTTCGGAAAATATTTGTGCTGATTGATCATTTTGTAATTGTACTCGCATATTTATAGTCAATCGAAGTGTTTCAACACTTCGCCATAAGAATGATTGTTTCAAACATGCATTAATCTCATCCGCGAAAGTAGAGCGAGGTATAACCGGTAAGGTCTGCCGGAAGTCACCAGACAAAAGTAAGATAGCACCACCGAAAAGTTTATTATTGCTGTTTAAATCTTGCATAGTTCTGTTTAATGCTTCAAGTGAATATTTGTGTGCCATTGTGCACTCATCCCAAATTATTATAGAACTCTTCCGCAACACTGCAGCTATTCCACTATTCTTTTTGATGTTACACATTGCATCTGGTTTATTATGAACGTCCAATGGCAGCTTGAATGTTGAATGTGCTGTTCGCCCACCATCCAGTAAAGTAGCCGCAATGCTTGACGATGCTACTGCTAATGCGATTTTTTGTTGCGACCGTATTTTGGCAAGAATCAACGATATTAAAAATGTCTTACCGGTTCCACCGGGTGCATCCAAGAAAAAAAAACCGCCTTGTTCAGCAGCAACAGCCAGCATAATCCGATCATAAATAATTTTTTGTTCTGCTGTCAGTAATGGTTCACTGTTCATGATAATTGTTGCTAAACTTCCATGGTCATATTGATTTTCTCGTTGTAAATCGGTATTGACTAAGTCGGTGGCTGGACGATTAGGTGATGGCATACCATAATGATTAAGTGGTAAATTTGAAATAAGAACACATAAATCCTCGATCAAGACCAATTATTCCAATTAAAGATTCATTGTACATCTCTGGTGTATAATCTATGTTTTGGCATTGATTTGTTTGTCTAATTCGGTGCAAGATGTCTTCTGTCATACAATTTTTATATTTTTCCCACAAAGTTTGTGCTTGCGAGGGATAACATGTCGTCAAAATAATTGCAAACAACTGACGAATGTTATTCGCTGTTGATGTCAACGCAGCATCAGCAAGCGTTAAGTCCCAATGGTTATCGTCTTCTAGCATTTGTAGTTCACAACATGCCCGAATAGCAAATTCAGTGCACATTGCGTGCTCAGACATCAGTAAATGATCGTTCAAAGCACGGTGCAAATTCTCTTCACTGCACAGTGCGGAAGGTTGATTTGAATACCGAACTTTTATACAGAGAACACCGTGTATCATAAGTGTAAGCGTCGGTATGGACGCGGTGCTACAGTGAATATTTTAACTGTGCGTTGATGGTACAGTTGTCGGTTCAATAACGGAACCACAGTGATTTTATCAGACCGTGCGTCATAAGTGAAGACGTAAGTTGATTAACTGTGCCACGGTGTAAATTATTACGGTGCTATAATTGCTCAACGGTTTGGATTATTACCGTGCTTTAGTATATATGATATTATAATAAACTTTTCTAAATTATATATTTTTTTCAACAGTATTAAAATTAATATATTGGTAAAAATCAGTGGCGTGACCAGGGGAGGATGCCACAGGAGTCATTCCCCCTCGTTGGCCGTTTTTGATATTTTTTGTTCTAAAGGTTTATATATTTTATTCATATATGGTAAAATTTAAGATACTGTGTGCCTCCCCCCAAAAAAAATCTGGACACGCCACTTGTAAAATTAAACAAATATATCAATAAAATATCAATTCATATTAAGTATGTTTCACTAATTGCTTTATTAGCATGAATTAAACATAATATTAAAAAAAAAATAACAAAAATAATTATATACTTAAAACAAAATGTTTGACTAAACACTTTAATAGCTTGAACTTATTAGTATATTTAATTAAAGTAAAATATAAGTTATAACATATTAAAAAAAAAAATATATAACAAAAATAGTTATAAGCTATTAGTAAAAAATAGAGTATCAATTTAATAAATTTATTTTCATCATTTAGCATGTCTTAAATAGTTGTCTACTACTTTGTGAAACATTGTTTCTTCCGACGCAGTTTTTATTAAACCAGATAAAGCCTCTAGAAAAATAATAATAATTAATTTAAACGTTGAAACAATTTAGGAACTATTTTATTTTAGTTTTTTTAGAAAAGGTTAAATATTAAGGTGCGATTCCTATGCGAACGACTCTAGTCGATCCAGTTGTAGAAAATCTGTGTGAGCTACTACACGTATTTTGCTACAAAAGTTATCTGTTTCTTTTTCAAAATGTCTTTAAACAAAAAACAAAAATTAATTTTAAATCTTCTTCTTTTGCAAGAAATAAACGAAGAACAATCAATTATTAATATGGTAGTGTTTAAAAAACCCAACAAGGCACATGAGATGTTTTTAGCTAGGAAGACACAGGTCCGCGATTTGACACATCTCGGAGCAGTCGCCAATTCGCAGTCGCAGCCGCGCGCTGTAGCGGCTGTCAAAGGAATCGGTTCCATCTATCAACGAGTAAACTAGTGCGACGCGGTTGAAATTTGAAACTTTCCATTTTTTTATATTAATGCGATATGCAATGTGAAGAATGCATTCCATTAGTTTAATTCGACAATGAAGAGGACTCAATCCAAATCGAAATGCAGTTTCATCTTCACATTTTTCCTTCATTTTTTTAATATCATTCATTTCAGATATTTTTGAATGGCAAATAAAACATTGTAAAGATGAAGTGTTGGATAACGCATTACATACCTAAAAATTGTTACAAATTATTAGTTGTAAATATTGTATAAATATTAATTAATAAAATTTACCTTGCCATCTATCATTGTCATCTGTAAATTGTATTTTATAATTACATTGTTACTAACGTAGTCATCGAGCCTGGATATTTGTTCTGTTATAATTTTTTCTTGTTCTTTTAAAGTGTCTATTGTTTCTTTTTTCCATAGTAGTTTAATAGGTCGGCATAATCTACTACTGGATGGTTTAGGATTTTTCCATAAAATTTCGTTCGATTCTTCATTTTTGAGCTGAAGGGGTACTAGTGATATACATAGGAGACTCTCGTCATAGCCATGATCGCTCTCAAACGCTTGTTTGTATGTAGATTGAAGTGAACCATCCATACCCCATTTAATAATAAAATTATAAACAACATGTTCTTCAGTGTTTTTATTAATAACTGTCAATAACCTTGAAGACGTTTTATCAAGTAGCGATTGGAGTGGTGTACTGCACTCATTCTCAGTTACATCCATTATAGACGGATATGTTTCTTTTTTTGCTGCGAGAACCTTTTTATACGTAGGAAAAAGGCTATGACCATGTTTCAATGCTATTTCACGAGTTTTATTATATGTGTCCACTGACATGTTACATTCCATGATATATGCTAAAGCTTCTTCGGGTGACATTTCGGTTTGATTATGCTCTGTGTTTTTCCATTTTTTAAAAATTTTTTTTGCTCTGGTGGGTGTACTTATCATTTCTTTAATTAACTTGCCAGCCTCAATATTACCATCATTAAATAAACTTGAAGACGCTGCGCGTGTTAGTTGTATTGATGGAACTGAAGATCTTAGTTCTAATGTTTTTCTTCTTTTAGACCTATCTGAGCTCAAATTGAAGTCTTTGCTCGGTCTACCATTACTGCGGTTTGCTACCTCTAAAAAATAATAAATATAATATTTTTAAATATAAATTATTTTTTTTTAAAGTATATCAATAAAAAATATTAAAATACCATATTATTATATAGGTAGCCCTCCTATTCATTATATAAATTTAAATGATAAATTAATTACTTTGTAAATCGAGTGTACACTTGTACGCAGCATCAGAAAAATTAATATGCGTCTCGAGCCAGTTGTGATTTTCTTTAAGAAATCGGTCATTCATTCTTGAACAAGAATTCCATTTATCAAAATATCTGTAATGTATTTTAATTTTTAAAAATAGAATCAACACCTAAATTATTAATTAAGTAAAATAGAAATATATTACCTGTTGAAAAATGATGTATTCAAATTTTTTTTCACAATATTAACTGTACCTTGTAATTCGATATCATTGGAATCAATTTTTAAAATTTGTAATACATAGTTAAGTACCATTTCTTTTTTTTGTATAATCGATATTGATTTAGCTTCTTTCAAAATGAGTTCGTGAATCATTGCGCGTGTAATAGTTGTTTTAGAATCCATATTGAATTAGAAATTGTAAAATCCGAAAAACGTTAAAATCGCGGAACACAATGTTTAACCGTACAGCAACGAAAATTGTGCAACTATGTGCAGCTAATGTAATCGAAATATTTATCATTTGGCCATATTTTAATAGAATATTATCGACACAACGTGAAACTCGAAGAATAAACATACTTAAATGATAAGTTTATCTTTTAAGTTAGCGATTAAGTTATAATATTGGTTATAGGCATACTAATGATAGTTTAACAGGTATCGAGCATTTATTAATACATTTATTGATGATAAAATTATCAATAACATCATTAGACCCCAATTATGTTATAATATTAACTATTACGTACAAAAATAAATTATATAAACTGAATTTAAAAAACAAAAAATAAAAGTATGATAATGTGAGTTATTAAAAAGCAAATATTTTCTCAATTTCATTCCATTTTTTGTAAGAGTAAAATCAATATTTTGGTTTCAAAAATACACATAATAAGTCCTTAGATACTCATGAATATCACTGCATGATTAGAAAAACTAAATTTTGACATTTTAAATTAACCCTTTGGACCGGCATATTTTCATTCGGAAGCACTGTGCGTTGGTCCGGGAACATTCACCAATAACAAACGTAAATAGAAGCACTCACGTTGCTTTGGATGTACCGTGTAAAGTCTCCCCAATGTCTTGGCTTTGAATATGCCTGTAATGGAAGGATGTGGTTTTCCTTGTTTCCGTGGCTCCCATTTTTTACTGGATTTGTTCCATGTGAAATAACGTGGAACATCACCATACACCAATGTCTTCGCGAATTGGCCAAAAACATCAGGTTTTTGACACAATGTAAAAAATTCAGTTAGAGTCGTTTTCGGAGCTTCGAACGCTATTTGGAGAACATTTTCTTCAGTGAAGTATACACGTTGACCGTTTTCAAGATGTATTGCCAGATGTTGGACAGCAGGATCTCTTTCGTGGATGGGAAAGCTGAGAATATGCCAAATAGCTTCATTGCTGCTAATGTATCTGCCCATTTGGTATCGTGCTATTTCGTTATTTTTATTTATGTTTTGTACTTCAAATATGGCCAAATCACTGCCTTTGTTTACATATTTACAAATATACTTAATTGATTTAACAGAACTGCAAAGCTCAACATTGATATGAGCTTTGTAAGTTTTTGAAAGTAGTGGTGAGTATGGTACCACCCACTGATTATCAAACTCAACTTGATTTTGAAAGTTCGGCAGTCGCATTGTAAATGTGTGGCCACCATTCTCAGTACTTCTGCGGCGATACATTGGATAACCATCAATATCCGTGATCGTGTCATTCGTATGCGGCTTTGGGAAGTTTTTTTTTACATTTTCCATTTTCCATGCACGGTGACGTCATGTTGAAAGCACCGCATGGCCCATGGATCATATGTTTGGTGACAATATCAAATAATTCTTGATCAATTAATGGGTCTGGAATTTCGGCTGAAATTATTTGATCGATTTCTTCTGGACGGATTCTATCTTTAAGCCAAACCAAAATGTGGGCATGAGGCAAACCTCGCTTTTGCCACTCTATCGTATACAGCCAACAACGTGTGATACCAAAAATTGAATATTTAACAATAAAATCAATTAAGGATTTCAATTTTTGTTTAAACACACGTGCAGTTAAATCATGACGATGAATGGCTTGTTGTCCTGGCAATAGTAAAGTTTGTATCTCTTCCAAATTCGGATTACATGTGAATGTAATAAATAAATCCGGTCGGCCGTAATGACGTACGTAAGTCATCGCATCTTGTATGTATTCCTGCATGTTCCGTGGACTGCCGATATAGCTTGAAGGTAAAATGAAAGCATTACCGATGTCATTGGGATTTAAATTTCCATCGATGTTTCCAGCAACAGCATCTCGTAAGTGAATATATTCTTCCGATCGTAGTTTTGCCTGGTTGAATCGAAGGAATCGCAAGCGTTCGCTTTCAACCTTAGCATACATATCAACAATGTATTGATGGAACAGCTGACGATATCGAAGGATATAATTGTCTTGATGTTGTCTAACCATTATTCGGTGTGCGTAATAGTTCAATGAGCTAACTTTATTATTTCTGTAATCACCTAAAAAAATAAAAATAAAATGCAATACGAAATTAAAATCTATACATACAGTAAGAAAGTAAATAGATAATTGTCAAATTTACCGGTATTTGGATCATACTGTTTGATATTAAGGTGATATTCATCTTGTCCTTGCCAAAATACATTGATATTGTAGTGCGTCATATGAACGGTGTAGATCCGAAATCGTACTGACAGTGTTGTCTCGCCGTGTAATTTTATAGATCTTTTGTCAACTGGATCACCAACCATGATAACAGCAACCTCATCAACAGTTGGAGCGTTGAATCTACCAGCATGTTCACCTAATGGTACTTTGTCGGCTTTTATGACGATTTGATAATTGTCATTTTGCAGTCGTGGCGAAACTCTTTTGATCAATTGAATTAGTTGATTGTGATCTTCTAAAAAATTTTCCAATAATATCACAATTGCTCTTTCCTCTGCTTGTTCAATAAAATTATACAGGCACCGAGTCGTCACGCGCTCTTCACAATCGCCCATAAAATAAATTTGAAGAAATTTCGGATTGTTATCAGTGATCCGATTTTATGGTACACCTGGCCTTGAATTTTGAATGTAGTTTCAAAATTACGTCCATCGGATGCACGATCGCAAATTTTAGTTGCCCCAAATGACGTCATTTGGAAGCAAGAATTAAATTTGCGTATCTTACGCAAAAATAATTGGAATCATCTGAATTGCCAGTAAGAAGGGATAATAAAGGCTCCGGCGGAGCGGGTAGAGGTGACAGCACAACTTTTCCTGATGCGCAGCACATGCCGGCTGCTTCATTCCGAAATTTCAATGCCTGACAATATTGACATACTTTATCCATTCCACCGATAGCAATTTTTGAATGCGCTGAGTAGTTAATATCTGGTGCATATTCAAAGGCAAGCCGAACGAATGATGCACGTGTTAATGAGCGGCTGATCCGTTGCCTTTGTCGATCTAGTACTCGTACTGTAGCTATGTTTCGTTCTCGTGCCGCTCTTGTTCTCGTAATATTCTGTTGCAGACGTTCGTCACGCTGTTCTTGAGATTCTCGTGCACGACTTTCTGCAGTCCAGATTCTTTGAGCTGCATTTCTTGTTTCGATTTGTTCTGGTAATTGCTGAGCTCTTTCAACACGTTTGCGTCGTGACCCTTTGCTGCTCGCGTTGTTGAGGTTAGATTTTTTCGGTGGCATTTGACTGAAAATAATAATTTAATCGTTTGAATATTAGAAAGAGGAACTGAAAAACATGTTATCATAGCACATTGAAATAATAAGTGAAAAGTCAAAAATAATTTTCAATGGAGGTTAAATAAAAATAATATAAAAATTTTTGTACAATTATTGAAAAAGTGTGGGCAGCTTTGTGCCATTTTCTCATTGATATATTAATTAACAAAAGTTTGTGATATTACTTAAATGTATAAATTGAAATTATTGTTCCTGTGCTCCTACTGTGGCTATGTCTCGTTCTCTTATTTATTAATAATAATAATTATTAATAGGTTATTACGTACCTATGAGAAAATATATTTTCTTTTTTATTTGTAGTTTATTAGTGGTTTTGGAAATCATAGAGCATAGTAAACTATTGAGTATGTCAAATTAATATAAATATAATGTATTCATATAATAATAATTTTAATTTAACTTAAAACTAATTGGTGTACAATATTTTTGGTTGTTGGCTGTATTAACAATTCATATCTACATGTATTATGGCGATAATTCTCGGAACAATTCATATCTACACGCCACCGACGATAAAACACATACAATAGAAAAAAGGTCAGGTTACAGATAGATATTATCGCGGTCGGCCACGGAAAAACCCGAAATACACCATGCAATCATACAAATTTATTAAAAAGTTAATTAAAATATTTAATGTATTAAAAAATTTGAAATACAAACTATCCTATCTTTTAAGTTGGACCAAATTACACGCGGTGTAAAAAATTTCATCAAAATCGGTTAAGTGGTTTAGGAGTCCATTGAGGACAAACATTGTGACACGAGATTTATATATATTATAAAATAAAATAAAATTAATATATATATATAATATAATATTATAATTATATATATATATATATAATTATAATTAATTATAATTATTTCATAATTATTTTAATAATTCATAATTATTTTACATAATTCATAGAAAAAAAATAATTTTTATTAATATTGAACACAATTACAGATTGGTTTCAATAAAGTATAATTAATATAGTATTAAAAAAATAAAAGTAAAATTATCATTTTAATAAATTGCTTTAATCAATATAATTATGTTATTTAAATCATTTTTATTAGATAAGTAGTTAATTTAATTTACATGTATAGTTTTCGAACTTAAAATTATAATAAATTATTATTTTTAACTATTTATATGTAATTTATCATTAAATTATTTTGTTCAATTATTATCGATTGTTAATAATAATGTTTATATTTATATTTTTATATATATATATTTATTGAAATTGTATATATTTTTTTTTTCAATAGCTTCTATTTATTGATGATTTATAAGTCTACTTTTTTTAACATATACGAAAAATTAATATTAATATTTAAATGCGTCACATATAGTGCGTTTAAGTCATGTGTATTTATTTATATGAATTATTATTATTATTTTTTTTTTTTTTTTAGTTTCGTATGTCTTCAAGTAACGAAATTATTACTATACCCGCTATTTTAGATGATAATGATTATGCAAACCATCAACATACTGGTATAGAAGTGGTTATTAGTAATTTATATTCTTTATATTATATAATAAACATATGTCTGTCACAACTAAGAATAAGTATTAAAAGCGCTGACAAAGGAGATCAAAGGAGATTTAGCATTTAATCAGCGATTCAACGAGGCTAACAGTCCACAGAACCGTAAGAAGTCATAAGCCTATTCCTGGAAATCACCAATGTGTGCCAATCAACCTGGATGTACTATGACGTCAATCGAGTCGTATAAAAGAGGGACAGAAACAACCACTAATCAGATGAGTTCTAGTCGCGGAACTGCAAGCAACTTCACGTCACTCTGTTTTATGAATTGTTTTAACAAATTTAATTATTTAAATAAATGTATTGTAAAAGTTAAAGTCTCACATTTTATTAAATTAAATACATCATCAACTGCACAAATTGAAATCGAGCCGGTGGCACTTAACAATTGGCGCTGTGGACTGGGTTCTTCAAAAAAAAAATAATATTTATATTGTTTTTTATTAAATAAAAAATTATATTATATTTTACGGAGGCAGTTCAATTCAATTCGAATCACCGAGAGAAGAAACTGATCACTTTTTCTCCAACTCCAAATACACTCCATTGTGCAACATTTTAACGTCAAACAGTCAGAATATGTCTTTTGGATCGTCAACTCCGCCTTGTTGTAAGAATTATTATGTTATTATATTATTGAAGTTTATATTGGGAATTATTATTGACACGGTTGTGTCTCACGGATATCCTGATCTCACCCGTCACAACCTTTTGTCTTGGTAACACCATAGGTTCGATTATCAATCGGGACGCCCGATCGATTAAGAGAACCAGTTTTGGTGACGGCGATGTATCATGAAGCGTTCGTGGACGGTGAGCCGACCTCCGCGAATGACTGATGAGTTTGTCTGCATCTAGCCGTCTTCGTGGTCTTTATGACATTTATGTTAATTATTTTAGTTTCGCGTTTTATGACATTTAATATTTTTAATATATTGTGCACCGTGACGAATTGTTATTATTAATATTTTGTGCTACGTGACAATTTTTACTATTACATTTTTTTTATTTCTTTATTATTATTATAATAATAAATCTGATTATTATAATTTCTAATAATTACTTTTATTTTCTTAGTTATTATTATTATTAATATTTTTATTATATTTTGCACCGTGACATTATTGAAGTTTATATTGAGAATTATTATTGAATTATGATTGGGATTACTATTGAATTATTATAATTTTATGAGACCTTCAACTAGTTATAATGAAAGATTTATCGCATGCGAATATTGTAATAAAAACGGACATAACTTAAGCGAATTTTATAAAAAACGTTATAATGATCGAAATAATCGAAACAACGAGAATAATAATAATAATTCGGGAAACGCGCAAGTATCGGATATGGTCAGCGGTACACTTTCGATAAATCAAATAACTACCGCCGATGTTTCCACATCATAACAGGATTAAAAGAAAATCATATAAAATGTAAATCAGATTTCAGTTAAACTAAATATTTAGAATTATTAATAGTTCCCGGTAGCGAAATAAATGTAATAAAAATTAACAAATTAATAGAAGAACTAATGGTAAACGAAAATAACAAAATTCAAATAATAGGAATAAATGATAAATCAACAGAAACTATTAGAACAATTAATTTAAAAATTGAAATAAATAATGAAAAAATAGATGTAGAATTTAATCTTGTCAAAAACGATTTTCCAATTTTAAAAGACGGTATATTAGGACAACCTTTCTTAACTAAAAATAAAGCTGTATTCGATATAAGTAATAATTAATTGTAATTAATAACGAAAATAAATATATGTGTCCCAATCAGAGATCCGAGGACCGGCCAATGGCGCAGGAAGTTCAACCAAGAATTAAATATAGTTACAGTTAATGGATTCATAAAGAGTCAAAGGATAAAATGCATGCATAGAAATGGGACAGTTGTTTTAACTACATACTATGTTGTCAAGCATTATAATTGAAGTAAACTGAATTTTTAGGTTAAATCAACTGCAATAGATCGTTGATCTAAATATAATATTTCAACTAATTGAAGGTATTGAAATAACTAGTAAAATTTTTTATTTTGAGAATCCAGGTTATTTAATTTAACATGTTTTGAGGATTAAAATAACTACAATTAAATGAGTTATTCTGAATTATTTTTACTCTTAAAATAAATATCGATGCACGTTGTTGTGACTAGCCTATTTGATATGATAATAATTAAAAATATATTATTGATACTGCACATGTGTTGTGTTCTTGTTTATATTATAATTATATAACATTATTAGTTTGTGTTTTTCTTTCGTTAATATTTTTGATATTCCCGGTATTTTTGTTCTCGTTGTTCGTCTTTTCAGTTTTTCACTTATTGTCTCAGTATACTGTATACCTACAGTGATTATTATTGTATTATAATTTCATCACACGTTCGTTTTGTATAGTGTATATCTTAATTATTCGTGTTGCAAACGATACAATTTAAGGTACCTGTTATATATTGAGAGGCAATTCGTATTCGTTTTATTTTATCTCGTTAGCATAGGTGAATATTGGACAAATATTAAAAATATATGTTTACATGGATCAGACAAACATGTTAAGCCCCCCAAAATGTGATCAAATATCTGCCCATGTGTCACGTAGCACAATTAAACACGCAATAAAATATTAATAATAATAATAATAATAATAATATATTATAAAAAAAAAAAAAACCTAATAATAATAAAAAATAAAATTAATTATAATAATCAAATAATAAGAAAAATAATAATAATGTTCGGAAGATTGTCATAAGACACACAAAAAGAAATATAGAGCAAATGTCATAAGACGCAAGATAAACAAAGGCCACGGAGACGGCTAAAAGCAGACAAGTTCGTCAGCCGTTCGCGGCGGTCGGCTCACTGTCCGCGAACGCTTCGTGACACATCGCCGTCTCCAAAACTGGTTCTTTTAATCGCTCGGGCGTCCTGATTGATAATCGAACGTACGATGTTACATTGACAAGGAGGTGTAACGGGTGAGATCACGGTATCCGTGAGACACGACCGTGTCACATGTTCATTAGTTAATTACCTACAACAATTTTTTTACAATATCTTATAATTACACAGGTTATTATTATTATTCGTATGGCTTAACAAATCATCATTTACAGCAAGATTAAACAATAAAATAAAATTAAGACATAAACATAAAAAAAAAAAAAAAACATAAAAACATAATTTAATTAAATTAAGATTGAAAGATTAAAGTTTTATAAATATATAATGTAATATAATATGTAATGCGTAACAGTTTACAGGTGTACATCGAGTACCCTTATCCACTTTACTGCTTCCGGTGTTATCACGTGGATTTCTTCGATGTCCTGATTGAATTTCCGCAATTGACATTCCTTTATAGTTTATAGTTTATAGTTTGTCTATCGTTGCCGCAATCGCATGCTGGGCTGTCTCGGAGTTGCCATTTAACACGTTGGCTACCAGACCTATTTTCAAAAAACTAATCGTGTGTACCATGAGAGTCACTGGTGTCTCTCACATGGACTTTGTTAGTGTACCAATAGAAATTTCAAATAACTTTCTCTGTGTACCGAGTCCATATCTTTGAAACTAAAAATCCTACAAAAAAATGTTCGATATAAATAATTTTCTAAATAACAGATCACGATTATCCATTTTTTTTCATGAGAAGCACCGGTGATACTCATGGTACCTATAGAATATAATTAAGTGTATTATGCGTTGAGTATCACTGGTGACTCATTGATGAAACATTAGTACCATTTAGAGGTCGCATTGTATTCAGGCAATATATTCCAAATAAAGCAGCAAGGTATGGAATTAAATTATATAAATTATGTGACAATATAGGTTATCATATAACTTAAGTGTGTACAGTGGTAAAGATACTAACAGATCTAACAGTAACATTTCTTGTGCTGGTAAAGTTGTTCTGTCATTAATGGAAAATTATTTAAATGAAGGAAGAACTTTAATAGTAGATAATTTTTATGCTATTTTTGGCAATAGGAAAAAACGCCGTAGATGTGATAAATGCTATATCAATTTGAGTAAAGTATTTGGGAGAGAAGAGGCACAAAAAAAATGTAAGCAAATATATACTTATTGCTCTACATGTGAAGACAAACCATACCTGTGTTTAGAACATTTTCAAAAGAATCATAAATAATCTTACATTGTTAGTTATTATGTTGTTTCAATTTATTATATAGCACTAAAAGTTATAGTGTTTTCCATAATTATTTTATGTTGTTTTATTATACTTTTTATGAATTGTTAACTATACACAAAGAATAGTGTTTATTTTAATGTTATTTCAAGTTATTTAATATTTTTTTTTGTTAATTTTGTTTGTAATTTGATCATTACTTGAGAAAGAAGTGTTATTTTATTTTATTTGAATACAAAAAAAAATTTTTTCTTTTAAATTTGTTTTCTTGATTTTGAGAGTCACTGGTGATACCCCAAGTGAATCATATACCTAATGATAACACACTTAACAATAATTTAGTTCAAGAATTATTGAGAACAGCTGTTTGGATTTGCCAGTGTGACCACGGAAAGTGGAAAATATGCGAGAGTCACAGGTAACTCACATGGTACATCGAGAATCGTGCAACGTGAGACACCCGTGACTCCTATGGTGTATGAGAGAAGGTCTTTCTTATCGTGTCTGGTACGCTAGGATAGTGCATGTGAGAGTCGCCAGTGATCTTCATGGTAGCCAACGTGTTAAACATCATATCAGCACAGCGTCCATGGCCTGTTCGAAGACGATTTAGTACAGACCACTCATGTCTAGGCAGTTCCATACCCATAATTCCTTGATTGGGGTCCAGCACCAGGTTTTTGTTTTTGATTGGTGTAATAGAGTAAGACCATTCCTTGCACCAGCACTTTTTAGTTTCAAATCCTGATCTTATTAGGTCTTTAGCTGTTTTCCAAGGCGGTTTTCTTGATTTTAGTCTGAGTGTATATCTTCTAATCTTTCAGCTAGCAGTGTGTTCCTCCTATCTTCGGCTTTCTTGATGGTATTAATCAGTTTCTGCTTCCTTCGTAGGTCTGGTGGGGCTATATTGGTTAGAACTGGTAGCCACTGTAACTGAGTGGACTTCACCGTGCCGCTAATCACTCTCATTACGCTGTGCAATTGTGTGTCTACTTTTTCTACATGTGCACTATTGCACCACACTTGGGAACCGTATTCAGCTGCACTGTATGTTAGCGCCAGTGCTGCTGTCCGTAGTGTTTTAGCGTCAGCGCCCCATCTTGTACCAGCGAGTTTATGGATTAGATTGACTCTGGATCGTACTTTCTTTCCAATTCTGTCAAGATGTTCTTTAAATGTGAGCGTACGATCCAACGTTATTCCCAAGTATTTCGGCGTGAAGTTGTGCTTTAATTGTACTCCTTGGAATGTAACTTTCAACTCTTCTCTAGCCTTTTTGTTGTTTAGGTGGAAAGCACACACTTCGGTCTTGGCAAGGTTTGGTTTTAAGCGCCATTTGTAGAAGTATTTGTCCATAGTACTGAGGTCTTCAGTAAGTGCTTTCCCACCATCCTCTAAATCAGTGCTTTGATAAGCAATAGCAATATCATCCGCGTATTGGAACTTAAGCCCTTTCGTATCAGGTATGTCATGTATATATAAGTTAAAAAGAATCGGGGCAAGTACCGAACTCTGAGGGAGACCATTAAGTACTGTGCACCAATTGCTTTCCTTATTACCCAGAAATACTTTGAAGCGGCGGTTCGTGAGCATTCTATCTAGGAGTGTGAATAATTTCTTGCATGGGATGACCTTGGCGAACTTATTCAAAAGATCGTCTCTCCATACTGTGTCATACGCCGCTGACAAATCGATGAACGCTACACTAGTTTTAAATTTCCTTTGGAATCCAGACTCTATTAGTGTTGTGAGTGTTAGCACTTGCTCCTCACATCCTCGGTGTTCCCTAAATCTAGCCTGCTCTATTGGAATCACGTCTTCGATATATGGTTGTATACGTTCTATTATCATCCTTTCTAAGATCTTATACGTAACGCTTAGTAATGATATAGGACGGTAATCCGCGGCTTCGTGTCCATCTTTCCCGGGTTACTATTAAACGAGCCCGTGAACATTTTCGTAAGCTATCATCTGAAGCTATTAAATCAACATTTATTGATCAAAATTTAAAAGTATATAATTGTACACTGGGATTCTAAACTATTGCCTGATATATTAAGTAAAGAAAATATAGATAGACTTCCTGTAATTTTATCGGATTTGAATGTAGAAAAACTTTTAGGGGTTCCTGCTCTAACTTCAGGTACCGGAGAAAAAATATCTTCGGTGGTGTACAATTTATTATTAGATTGGAATTTGGTGGATAAAGTTCAGGCGTTTGTGTTTGATATCGCGCCAAGTAATAGTGGTCGTCTTAATGGGGCATGTGTTCTTTTAGAACAATTATTAAACTGTGATATTTTATTTTTCGCATGTCATCATTATATATTTGAGAAAGTTTTGCAAGCTGTGATTGCTCATGTGAAGATTACTATTATGAATGGCCCTAACATACCTTTATTTAAACGGTTTAAAAATTACTGGAAAAATATAGATTTAAGCAATTTTAAAATATATTCTAACTTTCAAAATTCGCATAAAAATTTGAAAGACGTTGCAGATGACATCTCTTTATTTTATAGGTATACAAAGATTAAACGATAATTTCCCGATAGATGATTACAGAGAATTTCTTGAGCTAGTTTTAATATTTCTAGGAGGTTCACCTCCTCGTGGAATTACATTTTGACAACCAGGTGCTTATCACTTGGCACGATGGATGGCAAAACCCATTTTTTGTATTAAAATTTTATTATTTAGTGATCAATTTAAAATTACTAAAAGAGAACAAAGCTCTCCTGAAGAAATTTGTTGTTTCATAGTTATATGCTATATTCAAAAGTGGATCACCGTACCAAATCTAGTTACAGCACCCTTGAATGGTTTGTTGTTTTTAAAAAAGTTAAATAACTACAATGGTAAATTAGGAGAAGTCGTCATAAGAAAATTTATCAATCATGTATGCTATTTGAACGACGAATGTGCCGTGTTATCAATATTTGACGATCGTATTAATAATGAAACAAAACAACGTATGGCAAACTACATTTTAAAAGGGAAAGAACAATATAATTATGAAAATGAAGAATCGAAAAAAAATTAATTTTAAAGATTGACGACTTAACTCATTTTTTAAATAAAAATTATCCATTTGATTTATTAACCCCTTCACTGCTATGTTCTAAAACTGCATGTTCCTGTGCTGTGCTGAAGGTTTTTGAAAAAAAAAATAAAAAATTATATATCACCTTATACAGGTAGATTTATACCTTTATAACATGAGAAAATTTAAAAAAAAAATTTTGGATAAAAAATTAGCAAGTTAAAGCTTAAAATATATATACTGATTATGGGTTACCAAATTGGTGCATTAAATTAACACAACGCTCAAATTATTAAATAATACGGTGTTCGGTTATGTAAGCAAAATAGGTAATATAGTTATTAAAATGTTTTTTTTTTCATACTTGTATTATATGTAGGTATATATATATATATGCATACACACATACATAAAGATATTTATAAATGTATTACAAATGTTTCATTTAATCCAAAGTAAGAAATCAAAGGATAGGGTGAAATAAGGTATTGATTAAAAAATAGTTAAGGTCTACGGTAACAAGTTTATAGCATGACTTATTAAAAACTGTCAAATTTTCAATATTGATTTTTCAGTAAATATAATGTGAATAGACACAAAAATAAATACATAAGATAATAAATATAATAATAATAATAATAATAATAATAATAATAAATATAAACATTTCAGTAGTGTAATAAAAGTATTAAAAAATAAAAAAACAGTAGACTACTAAAACATAAATAAAATAAGTATTAAAGAAATAAAATATTAGGTATAATGAAATAACAATAATTTTTTTAAAATTCTTTTTGAGTGTGGTAAATTTTAAAACAAGAGGTAACACATTTTAATATTGATTTCTTAGTAAATACTTTGTGAACAAACACAAATTAAATACATAAGATAATAATATTAATAATAAGAATAATTAACATATCAGTTGTAATAATAAAAGTATTAATTAAAAAATAGAAAACAAAATATATATAAATATATAATATATACTACTAAATATATAAATAAAATAAGTATAACATCAAAGAAATAAAATATTAGGTATAATGAAAAAACAAACTATTTTTTAAAATTCTAATAAATAGTGGAAACTATTTGCACGGTTTCAAATGTCTGATATATTTTTACGAGCAGACCCAAGTACATGGAAAAACATAGAAGAATATACACAAGCTAAAATAAGTTATATCGTCATTAAAAATTGTTAACGATACAGCAGAAAGAGGTGTTAAGTTGATGGAGGAATATAAACAAAACTTTTCCAAAAAAGAAGAATAGAAACAATTTACTTTACAAGTAAATATAAAGAATCAATTGAATCTTTAATCAAAAATGCCTAATAATTTAATATATTTTTCAGGTTGTTCAAGAATACCTATCGCAAAACATTTTCCGGCTGCAGTCATGAAGATAAATTTGAATATTAGTGTTGTTAATTATAATTCATATAATATAATATAATATAATATAATATAATTCATTAATATTGGACATCATTTTTGTCAGAAGTTACATGTTTCTAAAATTAAAAAAAAATTATATTATGAAAATTGAAAGTACATTTTTGAATGAAATAATAATTTGATTACAGATTCATTTTCATCATTTTGAACTACAGTAGTTGAATATTTGCTTAACTCTGAGTTAACTAATTTTTGTTCAAGTGTTGCCTATAAACAATAATGATTAGCATACTTTTTATAATTTGAGTTATTCAGAAACTAAAACCTACCAACTTATCTTTCAAATCCTGGTTTTCCAGTTCAAGTTTTTTCTGTAAAACATATTTAAAGCACCTCTATTGTATTAATGGCTTTAAATTTACTTAATATTTTTATATTATTTTTTTGGTATTTTAAATACTTACAACTTTTAAGTTTGACAAATTTACATTTACTTTTAGCATTTCCTACAATTTTTTTTTTTTATTATAATTAGCATTTTTAATTTGTATTATATAAAATTAAATGTTACTCATAACCTCATTGGTTAATATATTATTTTCATTTTCCAATGCCTCATTATCATCAGCACTATCTTTCAGCTGACTTTTTACTATTTAAAACACAGAGAACTGATTTATATTGCTGTATAAAATAATAACCCATAATTAGTTTTCTATTATAGTGTTAAATTAGAATATTTGTAGTATTGTATTAGATATTTATTTATTATATTATTTTGTATAGTTGTGTAATGTAAATGTTGTATCGAATTATAAACATTAATTTTAATTTTTAATTAATTTAAAAATGAAATTATTCAATATAAATATTAGTGTATGATCAAAAAATAAAATTCTAATTATTAAATACCTGTCGTAATACATCCATTTCTGTTATGGATTCTTGGAATGCAAATTTGAAAAATTCCAATTCTGATACTTTTTTATCTTGGATTTTTTTTATTGTACTCGATGTACAATGTATCAACATCTTCAAGTTCATCAATTTTTGAAAAATCCATTTTAATATTTTAAAAGTACTTCTCAAGTCACAAGAAGGTAAAATTGTTAAACCAACGTGTTAACCTTAAACCCCTAAGATGGAACTGATGACAACAATGAATATAATCTGAATTAAACTTTGCACATCATTACATCAAAGGTAAAATGTTTGGTGCCTTTAATAAGATAAATATATATTTGGTTTTTTCTGTAATGTGTGTTTTTTTTTTTAAATATAATGTATACTATTGACATATACGCATTTAAGTAAGTATGATAAGTTGATCTAACAATTAGCAGCTTTCTGTAAGCTAGCTACAATAATTGTCACCTATTCTTTGCAGTGTTTTTTTTATCATTTATTTTTTTTTATTTGATTATTTATTTGAATCATGCCCACTTTTTACGATAAAAATGAGTATGCCGATATGTTGGCAGTTTTTTACGAAGTAGGGAGGAGTACATTAAAGCATCCCGTTTGTACCTACAACGATACCCTCAGAGGAGACAACCATCAAGAGCTACTTATTTAAATATAGACTAATGTTTACGCGAGAAAGGTACTATTAAGCATTTATTAATTAAATGCTTGATGATAAAAAATGTTAAATAATTAAATGTTATTGTAAAAAAACAATTTTAAAATTTTAAAATAGTTATGAATTAGTACTTACCTAATAACAATAGGTATTTGATCATAAAAATTTGTTTAAAATACTTAATAGGAAATTTTACTAAGAATTAAAAAAAGCATCGAATTGGATATAATTTACTAACAAACCTAAATCTCATATTGCATTTATTACCTACAAGTTTTGAATCATATTAATTAATATAATAAAAAAAATAATGAATAATAACACATATACATATATATTTATATAAACAATTTTAGAATTTTATTTAATTTAAACTGGTACAAATACACACATACCTATCTAATAAAATATAACAAAATACTTGCCTTTACGTATTCTATTTACATAATTAATTAATATTACACTAAGTACAAATAATACCAACAACAATATTCTAAAAATAAAATGTAAGTTAAGAAATTTAAATAATATTAATTAAATTTTAATATTAATATAATAATAGTATTAAAATTAAAACATTAATTTAATGTATACAGTAGGTATCAAAAAAAAAAAAAATAGTACAAAAATTAACATTAAAACTAATGATAAAATAATTAACAATTACTAATTAAATTGTATCATATAGGTAGTTTTCCAACTGGTAAAAAAAAAGAAAAATGTTGTTCTGCGTTGGATGAAAATCATCAAGTCAGTGTTTTAGCTGCATTTGAACTTCAATCACATGCATCAATTAGAATGATAGCTAATCAAACAGATATTAGTTGTTCTTCAGTCTACCGTATCTTACATCAAAATTGTCACGTAGCACAATATCACACACAATGATAAAAAAAAAAATAATAATAATATATTATTAAACAAAAATCTAATAATAATAAAGTTGTTTATAATATTTAAGATTATTTCTTAATTATAATAATAATAAGCAACCAATAACCAACAAAATAGGTAAGTTAAAACAATTAAACAAATTTATAAGAAATAAAAAGGCCACGAAGACGGCTAAAAGCAGACCAGTTCGTCATACGTTCGCGGCGGTCGGCTCACCGTCCGCGAACGCTTCGTGACACATCGCCGTCTCCAAAACTGGTTCTTTTAATCGCTCGGGCGACCCGATTGATAATCGAACGTACGATGTTACAGTGGCAAGGGGGTGTAACGGGTGAGATCGCGGTATCCGTGAGACACGACCGTGTCAAAATTCTTACCATCCTTATAAAATCCATTATGTACAGGGGTTAAATCCGACAGACCCAAGTAGAAGATTAGATTTTTTATCAAAAATTGTAGTGTTGCATGAAGAAGATGAAAACATTTTTTCAAAAATTTTGTGGACCGATGAAAGTTGTTTTAACAATAATGGCATTGTAAACCGTCAAAATTCACACTTTTGGAGTAAAAATAATCCACATTGGACACGTGAAACAAATGCTCAAGTTAGATGGTCAATCAATGTGTGGTGTGGGATTATTAATAATCAGTTAATTGAACCATATTTTTATGACTGTACATTAACTGGTCTTCGGTACCTTGATTTTCTGGTCAATAATTTGCCTGTTTTGATGGCTGATGTATCTGATGAAGTTTGTGACGATATGTAGTTTCAGCAGGACGGTGCTCCACCACATAACTCAAATGCAGTTAAAGATCATTTGAACCATCAGTATCCATCACATAAATATTATAATTTAACATTACCTGAGTGTTATTAACAGGACTAGGAACTTTATGCGCTAAAAAACCATGAAATATGTGCATACGTATGCACTAAAAAAAACCAAAATATGCGGTATAATATGCATTTATTATTTTATAAAATATGTATTTAAAAGCATAATTAATAATTATAGAAATAAAAATTTTTTTTATTTTATTTGTATTTTTATTTTGATAATGAAGCTGTTCTATACTGGATCTATTCCCAGAGTCCTAAATTTAAAAAAAAATAGAATTTATCAAATACAGCTAGTATTAAATCATGTTAGGTATTCATTGTTATATTTACCTGAATTACACTGAATGATAAGATGCTTTCTTATGTTTTCAAGTTTAAATGATCGTCTGTTGTGGCTCAGAAGGTTTTTGTAAACAGAAAATGATCTTTCGACATCCACTGACGTAATTGGTGCGTACTTGTAGAAAATAAGGTCATTTGTTGTCAGATCTTCGGGAAGACCATCCATGGTGGAGATAGATCCACTAAGTATTGACGAGATTTGTTTTAATGTTTTTAAACCGATATTTTTAGACAAAACATTTTCCATTTTTTCATAGACTTTTTTCCCTGGTTCACCTTGAACGGATTTTAATTGTGTTTGAACATTGTCCACGATACTCAACGATTCAGCTAAAGGCATGTTTTTTGTCTGCAGTTTCAAAATTGATTCAGAAAGAACTTTAAAATTTGAAGTAATATACACCAAATTATTTTGAACGTGTTCTTTTACCAATTTTTTTTTTGAAACTTTAATACTTAAAGCATCATTGGAGTCCAACATATTAACAACATCACGAATTTTTTCGTAATATTTACAATAATAAAGTGCATCATTGATCCAGGTACCCCATCGGGTTATGATTGGTTCTGGAGGTAAAGGGATATCCGGTGCGTAATTTTTTAAAATTTGTATGCGTGATGGTGCTTTTTTAAATATTTTTTTTACATTAGCTACAATATTATCAACAGTACCAAATTGATTTCGTACTTCCTCCGAAACTCTATGGAGGCCATGAGCAGCACAAGTCACATGTACCATTTTAGAGTAGAGTGCATTCAGAGATTTTCCACACTTTACCATATACGGCGCAGCGTCAGACAAAAATAATAAAACGTCATCGTGTCTTATCCCATCAGGCCATAAAATGCTTAAAGATTTGTCAAAAAGTTTACAAACTGTAGAGTGATTGGTCTTTTCCAGTGCTTCAGTATTCAGTAAAAAAATTGGACCAGCAGTATTCTCTTCTAAAGTCCCTATTATTACATTAGCTATATACCGACCTTCTGCGTCTGTTGTTTCATCAAGTGACACCCACATTTTTCGGTCAAAAACACGTTGCCTAATTTTTTCCATCATTTCGTTGTAGCAGTCGTCTAAATAGAATTTTCGAAGTACTGATTCTGTGGGGACATCTTTTCCAGAATAAACTTCCAAAAATGTCCGAAACTCTATATTTGATAGTTTATTTAGTGGTATATTAGCCGAGACCATAGCTTTGCATAAATCCAGGTTGAACTTCGATTTTTTAGACGGTAAATCATTAGTTAATAGTTGTTGGCACTTGGTCTCTTTTTGATTTTCTTTACGTTTAACAGAACTCAAATGTTTTTCTGTTTTCAAGTGCTGTATTACGCTGGATCTTCTTTCCGAATCGACTTTCGTTTCGCAATATTTGCAAAATAATACCCTAGTGTCAATACTAAAAAAATTTTTACCGAACTCAGACACGAAAGTATTTAAACGACTGCTTAAATTTTTTTTTGCTTTAGGCATTTTAACTTTTGTCTGACAAATATTAAAATCAGAATATTACGTGGCACATAAGCGGTAATCGAGCACGGTAAGCGAACAATACGAACTACGAACACACTAATTTATTAAATTAACAGACCACCGTTATCGAATATATTTTCGACACACGATCAAACACATACTAACACACACCACGAATATACAATATGCCAATATCATTGCCCATTGGTATATGGGCATTTTGTTTAATTTTATCTAATGAGCGACTTCAATATAAATTAAAACCTGGGCGATCATTACGGTAAGAGTAACGGCCAATTCTTATTTCTTAGTAAAAACACTATAAACCATGCGGGCGAGCGTCGCCGACAGTAATAGTGACAGCTATTGGTAAAAATAAATATTTTATTCTTGAAAACATTTTAATTAAATACGACGATTATAAACGTTTACACAATATTTCAACTATTACTCGGTATAGTATACTTCAAAATATAGACTAGGAAACTGTGTGCGGCGGCTATTTATTTTTAAATTATTTAATTTACAATATTCAATTATCAAAAGCTTGTTTGTTGTTGATTTCTATACATTTTTACCAAAAAATGCATTTATATACTCAAAATCTTTAAATATGCATAATCATATAAATTTGGTAAAATATGCAAAAATATGCAACATCAACTTTTGTATTTCAACTGTATGGTTCATGAAACGAATTTGTATCGAATCAGATTTGAAATATGCTCCTTCCTGAGAAAGATGCAAATGCATAAAGTTCCGAGCCCTGGTTATTAACAATTATTCTCCTGTACTTCTCTGGAATTGGTATTGCGTTTTGTAATACTATTTTCAATTAAATTCATTCTGGGCTCATTCTATAACAACTTTTGAACTGCAAAAAAAAGAAAAAAGTTCATCTGCATAGATATTCGCACCATATTTTTTAAGTTGTTTAAATGCTGGGTTAATCCAATATTTACGTTTTTTCTTTTTTCTTTTTTTCTTCTTAAATTCCACCAGAGTAATAAAACGTCTTTATCAGACGATGACATGGTTGCTACTGCGTTGCTTCTATGTAAGAGCTTGGGCCAATATTTATTGTCTGCTGAATATTGTTAATTGATAGTTGATCGTTGCCTATTGCTCCGGTGTGAGAGCCGCCTTAGTCAACTTATCTTAAAAATAAAAAAACATTTTAGATAAAATAGAAAAATTCATTCCAAACGCTACAATCAACAGCAAAAATCAAACAAAAATAAATAACTTTTTTAAATAATTTTCTAACTTAATTTTTGTTAATACATAATTTCTATATAAATACATAGTAAATACTTTTTATTATTTTACTTTATTTATAATAAATATATAGCTAAATAAAAAAATTGAATTTGAATAATTCGAACTTTTTCCCGGTCCCTTCAAATTCGTTTATACGAGTAGCCTGGGGTAAGAGTGCACATGAGGCAAGAGTCCAATTCCGCTATTATCAATTTAATTTTCAATATATGGTCAAACTGTATGTTATCAATGATTATTTTATCATTTCTCCATGATCGTCTGCACGTTTGCATATGATTTGAACACTATTTTGTTAATGATGAGGTAAGTTAAATTACTCAATCATCTGATGTAATATTTTAGTTTTTTCGTAAGTATATTTGTAACTTAATACCGCTTGTAATAGGTATGAAACTATTAATTAAATGTTGTAATATGTCGTAAACTTTGTATTACAAGTGTCGTATAATAGTCTCGTTACACAGATAAAAAGATAATAATGAATTAGTTAAAAATGTTGATTTGGGGTAAGAGTACAAAATTAAATTGGGGTAAAAGTTCGCAGTACGTACTCTTACCCCGGGCCAGGAACAATTTAATTTTCTAATTACTATATTTTATTAAATACCTGCCCTTTATAATTTTCATTTTAGAACTCGTATAAGAAAAACGAATCGTGTCCCAATTACTGAAGTAATATATAATGCTGCAAAAAATTTAATTGATAGTGGAGTATCGGTTCGTAGTGCAGCAATGCAATTAGGGATAGGAGAATCAGCACTAAGAAAAAGATTAAAAGTTGGGCATGGTGTATCATCATTGGGACGTTTTAAAAGAACATTTAATGATGAACAAGAAAATGAATTAGCAAAACATTGTAAAGACTTAGACAATAGATTTTATGGGATATCTTTTAAAAAATTACAACAGTTAGCATATCAGTTTGCATTAAAAAATGACCTTGAACATCGATTTAATGAAGAAAAACAATTAGCGGGATATGACTGGGCAAATTCTTTTATTGTAAGACATGATTTATCATTAAGAACTCCTCAAAAAACAAGTGTTGCGAGAATCATGGGATTCAATCGTTATCAAATAAATCGATTTTATGATAATTTAAAGACAGTGTTTCAAAAATTGAATGTACTACTAAGTCTTATATTCAATATGGACAAAACAGGAATACTTACAGTACCGAATGAAGTCCCAAAAGTGATTTCGTCTAAAGGAAAAAAAATAGTGGGAAAATCTGTAGCTGCTGAACGTGGTGAATTAGTTACAGCAGTTTTTTGCTTCAGTGCGAGTGGTATTTATGTACCCCCTATTTTAGTTTTTCCGCGAAAAAGAATGAAAGAATATTTGAATGGAGCACCCCCAGAAACTTTAGGTTTTTTATCTGACACTGGTTACATAAATTTAGATTTGTTTTTAAAGTGGTTAGAACATTTTAAACATCATGTTAAACCATCTGAAGACTCCCCAGTTTTACTTATTTTGGACAATCACACCTCACATATTAATATAAATACAATAACATATTGCCGAACTAACTTTATACATTTGGTAAGTATACCACCACATTCAAGTTATCGTACTTAACCATTAGACAGATGTTTCTTCAAACCGTTAAAAGACTACTATGCCTACCATTATGATATATGGACAACCACACATCCTGGAAGAGTGGTCACTTTATATCAACTTGCAGAAATTTTTGGTAATGCATATGGAGAAACTGCAACAATGAACAAAGCACTAAATGCATTTCAAATGTGTGGAATTTGCCCACTCAACCCAAATATTTTTATTGATAATGATTTTCTACATTCTACAGATCAGACAGTTTCTGAAGATCCTTAAAATGATCAGCCATTAGACATTTTAAATATGCCAATTGAATTTGTTAATAATGAAGTCCCATTAAATCAAACAGTCGAAGAGCAATCTACATCATAATTTATAGTAATTTCTCCTAATATATCTACAGAGCCACTAGAAAATAATATACTTCAAGCCTCAACTTCAAAAATTAAAAAATCCCCAGTGTCACCTGCAGATATAATACCTCTTCCAAAAATATCACAAAAAAGAAAGCGCCGTGCCAAAGGTAAAAAATCTGAAATTTTGTCTTCTACTCCTTATAAAATCCAACTTGAAACTTTAGAAAAATATAAGGAAAATGCAAAACTAATTTCTGAAAAAAAAAGCAGATAAGAAAGCAACAAGAAATTTATTTGAAACTAAATCAAAACCAAACAAGAAAAAAGTACTTAAAAAACCTGATAACTCTGAACATGTAAGCACAACGGTTAACGCTGAATCAGCTACAACAGTAACTTACAAAGAAAATTGTCCGGCATGTAATGAAAAATATGAAGATCCACCGAAGATTGGATTATGTGTTGCAAATGTAACATTTGGTGGCATGAAACATGTTCATATTATGAGGATCCCCATATAGACTTTTTATGCGATTTATGTTCATAGAAATAATACTTCATTTACATTTTTTAATGTATCTAAGTTTTTTTTTAATTTGTATTTTAAGTATCTATTTGTTAAAATTGACAAGGTAGTCATGAAGAAGAGGTTATTATTTATTTTTTTTGAATTTGTATTTTAAGTTTCTATTGAAATTGACAAGTTAGTTATGAGAAAGAGATTATTTATTTTAGAATTAGATGAATTAACTAAAAATGCCTTCATAGCTGCGCTTAGAAGGTTTAGTGCAAGAAGAGGTAAACCTGCCACCATTTGGAGTGACAATGGCACGAACTTTGTAGGAGCGCAAAGGGAATTAGCTACATATACTAAAAACATTGAAGCAGAACTAGCCAATGAAGGGATCGGCTGGCGCTTTAACCCACCAGCTAGCCCACATTTTGGAGGATTGTGGGAAGCATCGGTAAAAAGTGCTAAACATCATTTGAATAGGGTTATGAAGCAGGCATGTTTAACGTTGAGTGAGCTTCAGACCTTACTGTGCCAGATAGAAGCCTGTCTAAACTCTCGTCCGTTAACGCCATTAAGCAGTGACCCGAACGATTTGGAGCCTCTGACACCGGCCCATTTTCTCATAGGTGGACCCATAACTCTACCCCCTGAGCCAGATTTGCCGGAAGACAATATGGTTGGATTACGTAGATGGAAGTTGGTACAAGGGATATTACAAACATTTTGGAACAGATGGCGGAATGAGTATCTTCCCCAGCTTCAAGTTAGAGGAAAATGGAGGACCAGAAGAGAAACATTAAAGGTTAACGATATAGTGATTGTAAAAGAAGATAATTTGGCTCCCACTAAGTGGAATTTAGCACGTGTAACAAACCTACACCCAGGCAAGGACGGTCATGTCAGAGTCGTCACCATACGTACGTCAAACGGCAAAGAAATGAGGCGCCCAGTAGTAAAATTGTGTCATCTGCCAGTAATAGAAGAAGAGCAACTAGTTGAAAAGTAATTTTCCAACGGGGGGAGGATATCGCGGCCGCGGCAATATTGCTATAGACACACACACAATTTTAATATCTGTTTGTGAATTATTTTTATTTATGTTATCGTGTGTTATATAATCAATTATGCAAAATGCTGTCGCGTTATCGGTCCGCCGCCGCCGATTGCAGGCGAAGAAATATTTAGCATGGCCGCCCGTTTTCTGTCTGTGTTCACCCGCGAGTATCATGGCCGTATTGTCGTGGCGAAAAATTTTTCTTTTATAATTATTTATTATATTTAGTAGGCGCGAATCGCTGTTTTTATTTATTATGTTTGGTAAGCGCAAAGCGCAGTTATATTTATTATAGTTTGTAGGCGCGAATCGCCATAAGTCTTTTATATTATAATTATATTAACGTGCAAAAATCTGAGTCGGTGATTGTTACCATTATCGCGTACGCCAATCGTTGCGATTATTTAATATATTATTGTGTGCGCAAATCGCCACAAATTGAATTATTATTATTATTATTATTAAATAAATTATATTTTTTACACATTTACGTGTGCGCGAATCGCCACTAAGTGTTGTGAATTTTATTATATTTGTAAGGCTGTATATTTCTTGTTGTGTGTGTCAATATTATTATATATAGAGCAGGTAGCGGCTGGCCAGCAGTGCACCGTCAATTATTGTGAGTTTTATTTTTATGCATTTGTTATGGGCCTCCATACATCCAGGGGCGTCATTTAGGGGGGGGCAGGGTGTGCAACGGCACCACTAACTTAAAAAATGTTACCGACTGGCCCGCCATTAATACTTCAATGCGCCGTTAAAATTAACTTATACATCATGTTTTCATAATTTTCATTTTAATATAAATAAAATAATATTTTAAGTTTTTGTTTATTTTTGGTTTATCAGTTCTCTTATCAAATTTATACAACGCAAGCACGATTTAAGATAATTAAAATATAAATTCACTGAGATAGATAAGTATATTCTTATCTATCTCAGTGGTCCGTGATAAATACAAATATAAAAATTACTATTTGATAAGGTAAATGATATCTGACTAGTCGGTGCCTCCATAGATTATCCATGTATCGTTTAATCTTATAATCTATGGTTCCTCCATGCGCTTGTCAACCACTCGTTATGGAAACCGTTGTAACGTGTCTAACCGTATTTCGTACAATAGATTAAATGATCTAATGGTTATTGCAGTTGAGAAGGAAGAAGCAAGTAATATTGATTTGCAAGAGGCTGTAAATGCTTTTGCACACATTAAAACCCGCAGATATCCGCTAATTTAAATTTAAAAATAATTTATATTTTTATATTTTGTATTAATGATTTTTAATTTTGGAATTAAAGTGTATTTCATAATACCTTATTTGACTTTTTTTCAAATAATAGTGAAATGGCTTTAGCTGCTTGCTTTTATTGTTTATAAGCTTTTAATTCTTTAAATTGCTAGCTATTTAAAATTTGCATTAGTCGTTATAAGTAATTTCAATTAGAATTATAAAAGGGAAGAAAAAAATATTTACATAGGTTTGCATGGGTTACCTATATGTATGTATATACATTTTTTTTTTTTAATGGCCTGGTGAAATGTCAAAATTGGCCTGCCTAAAAGTTTGCACACCCGGAAAAAAAACTGAAATGACGCCCCTGCATACATCATGTAATATATTACGATTATGTGTATATTTAGAATACGGGGAATAATGATATATACCTTATATTAAGAATAATCTATATGCTGGTCATATCTAAAATAATAATAGTTAACTAGAAAAACTGTGTAATACAAATGTATAAATAACAAAGGGTAATTAAATTAATCAGGAATACTAGGTATTACAAATGTACTAATTAAAGATGATAAGGTCGAGTCAGCATTTAAACAGCGAGGGCAACAGCACCATAAAAAAGGAATTAACCAGATAATCAGGTACGGCAGTTCTACGAAGCATCGTGTAAGGTCATACCCCTATTCCTGGAAATCACCAAACAACCGGGTGCAGCTTTCCAATGACGTCAATCGAGCCATATAAAAGAGGGTCCGAATCAACCACAAATCAGATGAGTTCTAGTCACGGAACTGTAAGCAACTTCACGTCACTCTGTTTTATGAATTGTTATAACACTTTGAATTATTTAAATAAACGTATTGTAAAAGTTAAAGTCTCACATTTTATTAAATTAAAATTCATCATCGACTGCACAAGTTGAAATCTAGCCGGTGGCACGTAACACATTATATTTTACATTTTTAAGTGTTGGGCCAGAAGGGCCGTAATCAATTTATATTTTATAACTCGTGTTGCTGTGAATTTTTATTATTGTTATATTTATTGAATTTTAGTAAACAGCAACACAGTGCCATACGCTTTGTTACCATTTATTTTATTTAAGTTACCCTTTTTTTTCCAATAGTTTTAAGTACACACAATACACACAATACAAATATACACACATACACACACCACAGCACTACGTAGCTCATCAGACTTGTGCGGCGTTCCCAACCACGTCTGATTGAGCTATTTACACATATATATCCGTGTGGCCGACGAAGTCGTTTTAGATAGTGGCGTGACTAGCATTAGGTGACCGGGCGCGCGTGTTATTATTATATGCTCCCGGCCCGTACATATATTTTAAACTGTGCAATTTAAGCATATATCTATTGTTTTATTTTTATGTTTATAATTATTAATTAATATTGTAAGTGTTAAATAATTTATTTTTTCATTCAGGGAAAGATACCAATTGTTCAGATTTTTAATATAAGTAAAATGAAACAAATTGTCAAACTAGTCACGATTATATGATTATATTTTTTGATATTAATTGTATTATGTAATTTGGTTATAAAAGGTAATAATAATGTTGGACTGTAAACAAGGTAAGGTTCCTTATGTATTTTAACAATTATATTTAATATTGTTAAATATAAAATATATTTTGATTTCTAATTTCAAATAAAGAGTTATTCTACACAAGTACACAACTAAGTTTATATTAATTTCCCATAAGGAATTTTACCCCTACCTATACGGAATTTTACCCCACGCATGGGGTAAGATTCTCAATTTTTATTTTTTTCATTTTTTCCAAATAATTATTTAAAGGTATATTAAAATAAAGTTTAATCTATAAATTGGCATTCCTTATAAGTTTACCTTTTGAAAAAATATCACTTGAGAGCATATTAAAATGTTTATCACATTATAAAAACCAAATAAATAGAAAACGCGCACTTTTACCCCAGGCTACTCTATACGTATACATACATATGTGTTCTTGATTGTTTTTCTTTCATGTGTACTAGTTCATTAAAAACCCACGGGCCGCCACTGTTTAGAATCCTAACTGTTTTAATATTATTTTGCTTTTACGAGATCATATTATATTTTCAGGTTTTCTTTTAGTTACTTTCGATTGTAACTTTATCGAATGACTAATTGGCTTAATCGATTGAACCTGCTTTATGTTCTTAAATATTAAACCCATATTCAAGATTTACTACGTCTAACATGTAGCACAACTGTTATTTTTTCATTAAAATTATGAATACTGTTATTTTCTTGGTTTACTAAATTAATATTTTTTGTATTAATAACATCTGTATTCAGTTTATAATATATTAAATTAGTTGGTGATTCAACTATATTAGTTCCTTATCTATCATGGGAGAAAAATTCATATATTGAGTGTGGCTGTATCCCATTGCTAAATGAACCATTGGCTATATTACATAAGACTTTTATAGAATTAATAGCATTAATATAAATATTTTTTTCTGATATAAAACCTGGCAGGTAATTTCCTACCCCATATATTTTACTTTTAAATCCTAATATACTTCCAAGACTGTTTTCAATTGTGAAATCTATCTTGCAATTACAATTAATAACACATCTCATTTTAGAAACATCAGGACTCATAGATAAATCAGTATGAATAAAAGTAATATCTAATTTTAAACAAAGTTCATTATCATCATGCATTTTACTACAAATAAATTAAGACATATTTTCAATCTCATAACATCAAATGGGGAGAAAAATGTCTAAAATATGATAGGATTTCGGTACAATTATTCAAATACAATTATTTGTTTCATTTACATTTGGAAACATATTATAAGTCTGTAAAAATAATAATGCTATTTCAGAATTCTTGTAAAAGTTTATTGCCCGAAAATAACTTGATATTACCTTATTTTTACCTGAAATGATAACGGTAAATGATTCATTCAATTTACTTATCTTTGTTTTCAGGATTTCCTAGGTTTAATTCGTAAAAAAAGTGTTATTCTTTCGTAGTCGTGTTTTATAGTATTATTTTCCTCGTCAACTAAGTCAATTTTTATTTTCCTGATAACTGAAGTATTATGTTTATAATACATTAAATTAGTTGGTAATTCAAATATTCTAGTTTCTGATATTTTTGGAAAAAATTCGTAAATTAAGTTGGAATGCTGACCATTCTCGACAAGCAAAGTCTAGCGGATTAATTCCTTTATTTCCTCGATTTAATCTTTCTTTTAACTTAGTATCAGGTTCGCAATAACTATGTGAATCTGTTAATGAACTCTTAATCTGGTATTATCTCATTGTATCATGTCTGATTCAAAAAAAATCACTCGTAGTGGCGCTAAATTTTCGGCTATATCTTCTCCAAAAGTTGTCTCTTCACCTGCTAGCAGTTCTCCAACCAATAATAATATAATGTCTACATTATTATCTCTTCGAACTGATTTTTCTGAATATTTTAAAAAGCTATTATTAACGCAAGATAATCAATTTAAGGAGTTGAAAAATGACATAGCTCAACCGTCTACTCTTCTAGCTGAACTCATAGCTGAAAATAATATTCTAAAGGCGAGGTTGTTTTTCTCAAAGATAAAGTCTTGAAGCTGGAATACTTGGATTCACCTACCTCTTCTTCCTCTATTGTATCCCGTGTATTCCAGGAAACGTTTGAACGAGAAAGATGTTCTAATATCTTATTGGTATATAGTGGTCCTGAGTCTTCCGCTGAATCTACCTCTCAGCATATCACTGATGACAAAATAACATTTGAGAATATTGTAATTCCTCTTATAGGCAACCTTCCTGCTCACTATAAATTGATTCGTTTGGGTAAAGCTCAAGCTAACAACACTCGTCCCTTAAAAATAATTTTTGAATCTAAAGAATCCGCTTCTAAGTTATTGGCCGTCTATTTCGAGGTAAAGAATAATGGTAATAATTTTCCGCGAAACTTTCGAATTATCAAAGATAAGAGTCTACTACAACGTACCCAACTGCGTAATTGCCACTCTGAACTTGAGCGTAGTTTACAAGCTGGCGAAGTTGGACTGCAGATCATCAAAATGGTCTACCGAAGGTCGTGTTTTCCAATCCTAGGAATGAAAATTTCAATCAGAGGCTCACATTCAATAACCCATAACTCATTCATCAATTAACAAGTCCGTCTCTGGTTTCTACCAGAACTGCCGTGGTCTCCGGACAAAAATTGTAAATTTTAAATGTAATTTAGCCTGTATAAATTATGATTTTTTTGTAATAATTGAAACTTGGTTGACCGATTCTATCGTTGATTGTGAACTTGATTGTAGCCGATTATTATAAAACTATTACCACTGGTAAAATAATGGCTTATTCGTCTGATGACATGAAAACAGAGCAAAAAAGAATATTTTTCAATATTTTAGACGTAATATATTTCGAAATGAACCGACGTTTTAGTACAAATGATGATATGTATGCAACTTTAGAAGCTTTAGACCAAAATTCATCAACCTTTTTAGACAGTGAAATAATTTGTCGTTATGCTGAAACATTTCCATTTTATCGATCAAATGAATTTATTACCAAATTAAAATGCCAATATCAACTGGGAAAAACCTTATTTTTATCTGTATCTGATCTTTTTGAATTATATCGAGAAGTGAAAAAATACAAAGTTGGATTTGAAGAATTAACAAAAATTATTGAAAATGTTTTGGTAGTTCCAGTATCTAGTGCCTCAGCAGAAAGGAGTTTCTCGACGATGAAAAGAGTAAAAACATATCTAAAGTCAGGGCCGTCGTTACGATTTGCAAGGCCTTAGGCAATATCTAAATTGTGAATTGCGAGGCCCCATAATTTATTGTAGAATAAAACCATTAAGATTTCCCATCAATAATAGTAATAATACTATGAAAATCAAAAGCGTGGATAGCGTTTAAGACTTAAGGAACATATAGCCCTCTGACAGTCTGACTTACCTATGTCTATATGACTAAAAATGTGTAATAATTATACCTAATATATCTGTACAATTAAATCCTACAGGTAGTTACGTAAAGTTGATTAGGTATGGTAAGTCAATCAGTTAGTCAGTTAGTCATCTTATTTTATGTATCTATAGGTAATAGGTTTAAAAGAAAAAAACAAATTTATTTAACAAAAAATGTAATTAAAGTGGTAAACTTCAAATAAAACATTATAACGTACAATTCATTTAAAAAAAAAAAAAATACATTTTATTGTTTATACTATATAATAATTATACATTTTTTTGATCATGATTCATGATCCAAAATTAAAACATTTTTTTCCTTGATTTTTTAGCTGCAAAAACATCAATTATTGAATCAAAATTATATTAAAATTAAATTATACTATTTATACTATAATAATCAAATATAAATATATGTATATAATATATATTATAGTATATACATAAAGCTAATAGCTATTAATATCCACGAGCGACGAGCGTACAGCACGGCGTATACCCGTATTGGTTAGTCATTAATAGCGATAATTACGTTATCTTGATTCTTGACGTGCCACTGGTAAGAGTGTGGGATACAAGACGTCTACAACGACAATAATATACTAAAAATAATGTTTAGGTACTGCCGTACTGGCGGTATTGCACTAAATTTAAACTAAACTACAATACACAATATAAATTAAAACTCAACAGCATAATATTTGTCACCATACACAATACAAATGTACATTGTATACCTAATCATTCGATTAAACAAATAATATCAATACAAAACTAAAAAATTTAATAATTTTGAACAATATTTTGGTATCAAATTTAAATGCGAATTGCGAGGCCCCTACAAGCGCGAGGCCCTAGGCAAATGCCAGCACTGCCTACCCTTAACGATGACAAGTAACAGACTAAATAATTTAACTTTGATGTCTATTGAGAGAGAAATAAGTGGAAAATTCATAGAAAATCCATCTGCTGTAATTGACGAGTTTGCATCAATGAAAAAAAGAAAATTGGAATTTTCAATCTAAAAATATTTTAATAAAGCTATATCTTTTTTATTAATTTAATTGTATACTATCAGTTTTAAAACATAAGATAAATCCATGTAATATGCCTATAATAAATGTATAAGGTGCTCTGATACTTTTTTATTTTATAAAACTATTCATTGGTAATCCTTTCATCAAAATATCGGGCCTACCCAGAAAAAAGTGTCTAGCTACGCCACTGATGAAACAACCCGTTCAATTTTAATTAAAAAAAAGATTACTAAAATGACATTTGCAGAAAACGAAGAATTTATAACACATAGATTCACAAATCAATACACGGTATTATTCAAATTTCCAAATAGAGACGTAGATGCCAAAACTTATTTCGATTTAATTTTTAAAATTAAACAGTATTATTGACAAAACGATAAAACTAGTTTTTCAATAGTACGTTTGGAAGGACTAACTACATTAACGAGTTTTGACAGAATACGCAAGATGTTTAAATTTATATTTAACGACACTAACATTAAAGTATTGATTTATTATGAAAAAGATTTTACAACTGAAGAAAAAAAGAAAATAATTACTGAATATCATAATACACTCATGGGAGGACATTCGGGGGTATCCCGAACTTTTTATCGAATGAAAATGTACTATAATTAGAAAGGACTAAAAACAGATATCGTTAATTTTATAAAAAAACTGTGAAACTTGTCAAAAGATTAAAACTGATAAAAAAATTAAACAACCCATGATGATAACAACAACCGCAACAAGACCTTTTGAAAGAATGTGTTTAGACATCGTAGGACCATTGCCAAAAACAGGTATGAATAATCAATATATTTAGACTATGCAGGACGAACTATCCCGATATACTTTAGCGGTAGCTCTCCCAAGCACAGATGCCGAAACGGTAGCACAGGCATGTGTGGAAACACTAGTTTGTACTTTCGGTATTCCAAATTCAATATTAACAGATCGTGGTACAAATTTTTTATCAGATGTTTTCAAACACCTATGTAAACTTCTAAATATTGATAAAAATACAACTACTCCATGGCATCCACAAACAAATGGATTCCTAGAACGCTCACATAAAACTTTAAAAACATATTTGAGAAGTTTTGTAGACAAGGATAATAATTGGGATCGATTATTGAGTTATGCGATGTTCACATATAATACTTCGGTTCACACATCCACAAATTTCACGCCTTTCGAATTAGTATTTGGGAAAAAACCTAATCTACCAGCCGTTTTCCTTAGAGAACCAGAACCGGAATACAACTATGATAATTACATTTTTGATTTAAAAAGGGTTATGCAGGAAACGCAAAAAGTTGCGAGGGATAATTTAATAAATAAAAAGGAAAATAATAAGATCTATTATGATAAAACCATAATCCCTATTGAGATACATGTAGGCGACCAAGTATTACTTAAAGAACAAAATAAACGTAACACTCTTAGTAAAAATTGGGTAGAACCTTTTAAGGTTATATACGTACACGACAACGAAAATGTAACTGTAAAGAAAAGAAGGAAGTAAAGACTATAGAATACATAGAAATAATATAAAAAAATTCTACGAAAATTGATTTAACTATTATAATTATAACAAGACCAATATACCTAGATTAATTAAAAACGAATTTATAACTCCGTAAATAATACAAAAAAAAAAACTTTAAATACATTTACTATTTCTTGACTAAACATATACATATATATATGTGTATGTTTACATTTCAGAATAATCATAATTTTGACCTGTCTTTGTACCTACATTTCATCTGACCGATTCACTGATGAACAATTGACTCAACAAGCAGGAATATACTTTGAAAATAAAGAACCTTTAAAAATAAGTACAACCAAATGGAACTTAATAGCATACATAAGTATGACCGACTACAAAAAACAATGGGAAAAATTAGAAGAATTTACAAACATAACTATAGAAATGTGTAAAAACGTAGAAATGAACGTATTCAATTGTGTAGATTTTTTACCTCAAACATTAGAACTTTTGAGTAAAATTGACAAAAAGAAAGAATTAATATTTTCATCTATAGGATACAATAAACGTAGCAAACGTAGTAACTAGCCAATTTAGTTAACACTGCACAATTGCTGTACGGACTTTGTAATAAAGAATGTATTCAAAAATTTAACGCCATCATCCATAATTGCAGTAGTAATAATGTTAAAGGAATTAAAATGATAAACGAACAAATTAAAATAATTAAATTAACACAGGCAATTGAAAGTATTAAATTAAATTAACTAAGATTAGATATGACAATTTTAAATAATATAACAGTAGAACAATATATTAGAAATCATATATTTCAACACTTCACTTATTCAAATTTACTTTTAACAAAACACATTTTTGAAACAAATGTTTTAATAGAAACAATACAACTAGCAAAACTACGACAAATACTCCCCAATTTAATAAAACCTACACAGTTATTAGAATAATTTAAAGACATTAAAGTCTCATTACCCTCAGGGATAGATTTGCCAATAGAACTTGATATTACTAACGCATACGAATTACTAAGACTTTCAGACGTGACTGTGTATTATTCGAATAACAACATTATTTTTATAATATCATTACCTTTAGTATACCAAAACGTATTAACTTTATGTCATTTGTTACCCAAACCGATATATTGTGCTTATATAAAACCTAGTCATAATTTTCTAGCAATAAGCAAATCTAAAAATTTATATTCAACATATGATACTTTTTATTATGATAATTTTAAACAAGCACACCAATTCCTATTATGTCCAGAAATTAATCCCTTGCATCCACGAAGTACTAGACCTACATGCGAAGTACAATTACTCCAAGATCCAATGGAAGTACCCAAAACATGCGATATAAGATACGTCACAATAGCAACAACCATTTTCTACAAGTTACAATACCAAAATGCATGGCTATATGTCACTAGCGGAGAAACAATATTTATAACATGCGATACTGATAAAGAATACAGTAGTCATTCTTTAGAGGGAGTGAGAATAATTTGCCTCAATGAAATTTGTAAAGGTTACGCCACTCGTGATGTTCTAATTCCTGGAAGGACAAATACAGAAGTTTATCAAGATTTTATACTTAATTCAAAAATTTCAAACATTCAAATTACAAGTGAAAGCAACGTGTTGGAACACAAACACGTTAAAAATAGGAAAATAACCGATTTAGACAACATATCAGATACAGACGAATATGTAATGTTTTTTAGGAAAAACACCAACTCAATTAAAGAAATAAATCAAACTTTAGACACGCAAGCATTTTTAATGTACATATCATTCTCTATTGGAGGATATGGAACAATAATATTCATTATTAGATGTTTATTCAAAACAATGAAAAAACGAAAAACAACACAAGAAATGGAACGGTGCGTTTCAATGGTATTTAAAGATTTTGAACCAACCGCACCAGCACCACAAGCAGTGGCGGATCCAAGGGAGGGAGGGGGGGGATTTGCCCCCCCCCCCCCAAATGCCCTAATTGTTTTATATTTTATGTCATCATAGATATTCATATTTCTTGAGTTACAGTTATAGTTAGGTACATTGACCGCTTCGCCAATAAAAAACAGCGACGTTTAGACTTTGTTTTATAAAATGTACTATAAAATATAAATTTGTAAGAAATTGTGTACATGTTGTAAATTATATGGGACTTTTGCCCCTGCACAACTAAGCCCTGGATCCGCCACTGACCACAATAATTACCTTTGCCAATCAACTCAGAAGACAATGAAGAACAAAAAACACCATTATATCCAAAGTTAAAAACCTCCTACTAAATTGAAGAAAATCAGGGATTTTCATCTTGAAGAGGAGGGATTTAGTAAACCGAATTACTACATGGTCATAGTATTTTATTACTCTACTATTTTTTCCTTATTAATACAATATTTTTCCTTATTACTTTTCCAGTGTCACACGTGCCATACAAAATCAACTATGGTGAGCAGATTAATAGTTGTTTTGATCATTTAGTATATAAAGGGTGACGGTAATTCATTTAATTTAGAATAAGTCCGATTCCCAAGCCTCGAACAATACCTGGTCGTAGCCCCGCGCGGTTACATCGCCACCAGCTCTGTTGTTTAACCATTTTATTCTTATTCTCCAACTGTACATTTCCAGTCGAAATACTTATAACTTTGTTTTGTCAATAAAGAGTATTAAAACCAATTAAAGTGTAATAATTATTTAAAACCTTAAAACATCACCATCAACGTCGACTATAGAGAAGAAGATTGTCACAAGTGTTCGTCAACGGTGTTTTGTATCATTTCAACCAGTGGTTCACTACATAATTTGGTGTCCGGTGTGGGGTTCGTCTAGGTGAAATATATTTCGGTAACAGTTCTTTAAAGAAGCAAATCCAAATAAGTAACCTACAAACCTACTTTCTGACGAACGCCAGAACATTCACGTTCTCTACTTCGACGACACCCAGAAAAAAAAAAATTTCCAGCAGAGGTAAACGACGATTTCAAAAACTACCTAGGACCAGTTCAAAACTTTTCGACAACCACAACATGAGTCAAACGAACGCGGACAAACTGTAAGTTATTTTAATAATTTCTCTGTCTGTCTGAAAGCCTGGGGAAGGCCCAAGAACATTTATATAAAATTCTTAAATCCTAGTAAGTGAATACTAGACGTAAAAATCCCTTAAATTCTAATATAATATATATAAAAAGAAAAGCTAAATGAAAATATACATAAAATAGATGATTACTAGAAGTAAAATAAATAAAGAAAGTGAAAAAGACGAAAATCAGGATTCAAATTTAGGAACATCTGTAGGCACTAATAGTACAATAAACGATAGTGAGTCCGAACATAACCGATCAGATAGTAGTACAACTAGCGACTTAAATCTAAATAAAATTTTATCGATAAAGCAAACGAAATGGCGACTACGTTAAATTTCGGAGATGCACTTAAATTGATTTCCAGTTTTTCAGGAGGAAATGAGGGATTATTGACCACTTTTGAAAATAAATGTGAATTTTTTATGAAACATATCGATGACTCTATTAAACCCATGATATTAACAGCCATTCTAATGCAATTAACCGACAAGTCAAACGAAGACGTATGGTATAGGGAAATAACAACTTGGGAGGAGCTGAAAAACCACTTACGCTCAATTTTTGGTAAAACGCACTTAATACAATTTTTACAAAAACAATTAAGTCAATTAAAACAATTTGAAAAAGAATCGGTACAGGATTACGCGAATAGAGTAGAAAAGACCTATCACGAACTAACTTATGCATTAACGTCAGGTAAACCTCCGATAGAAACAAAAATAATCGTACTAACAATTCAATCTCAAGCATTGAGTATTTTTATATCTGGCATTCAGTATAATATTCGGTTAATTCTAAAAGCCAATAAGATACAAACTTTCGAGGAAGCAGTTTTTATAACATTAGAAGAAGAAAAATCTAACGAAAAACCCAATTATAAAGGAGAGCAAAGGAATAAATTCGTGAAAAAATAAAACGATAAATCAAAGATACAATGCCAAAAATGTAACAAATACGGACATTATAGTAATGAGTGTAGAACTAGCGATTATAAAATAAATAACTTCAGAAACACAAATTATACAGGAAACAGAGCGGAACCCTCATAGGTCAAGTTAAATTTTGTAATTATTGTAAGAAAAATAATCATGTAATTAGTGAATGTCGAAAACGCGAATATAATGAGAAAAAGAAGAAAGAACAGGGAAACCCTTCAAACACTAATAATTTTAAAACAATTAATGTAAACAGATATTGAAAATAATGTACGCACTATAACATATATGGAAAGGGAACACATGAAATGTACATCACAAAATTTTAATCCTAACATCATAAAATTATTAGTGGATACTGGCGCCGACATGAGTCTTATTAAATTATCTTCTCTTCAAAAACATGTTATTGTCGACGAGACACAACGACGCACAATTAGCGAAATAACCGCTAACCCGATAGAAACCTATGGTACGGTAAATACTACTGTTGACATTGAAGGAAAACATTTCGTAATAAAATTCGAAGTTGTACCATCAGATTTCCGAGTACTTGAATCAGGTATAATCGATAGAGATTTTATCAAGGACAACCGCATTGTGCTAGATTTCAGTCGGAACATTTTTATGATGCCAATAGAAAAAACCACTTTTGAACCATTAGTAATTCCACCACGAAGTAACTGTGTACTTTCAATTTCATCCGATGAATTAATTGACCATAAAGTAGTCACTATAAAAAACCAAGAAATAAACGACAATGTAATTATAGCTAACAGTGTAGCCCCGTAATTGACTATAAAATTATTAGTAATAATATAAATATATCAGAGGAACTACCCAGGAAGCTAAAAGAATTAAAAAACTCCAAGAATCAATTAACACAGATAATCTGAACAACGAGGAAAGAAACGAATTAAGAAACTTGTGTACCGAATACTCAGACATATTTTTCTCGAAAGGAGACATGTTACTGCGACCGATTTTGTAACTCACTCAATTAAGACACCACGGTGTACTAAACTAATTAACATAAGACCATATAGATTACCCTGGGCATATCAGGGCGAAATAGAAAAACAAATTGCGGAAATGAAAGAGAGCAATATCATACGCAACTCAGTTTCATCATTTAATTTTCCACTATTAGTAGTCAAAAAGAAAAGCCTGGACAACGAGGGAAAACCTAAATTACGTATTTGTGTGGATTTCAGAAAACTGAACGAAGAATGCGAAAATGAAGCATACGAGTTACATAACTTAACTTAACTGAAATATTAGATTCTTTAGGATCATCTAAATACTTTTCAACTCTTGATTTAGCACAAGGAAATTTACAAATTAAAATCGACGTACATGATGTTCACAAAACGGCTTTTTCTAGCAAATCCGGACATTACGAGTTTTTACGAATGCCTTTCGGACTAAGTTCAGCACCCGCAACGTTCTCACGAGCAATGCGCGCTGTCTTAACAGGACTAGAGGAAATGTGTACCGCATATCTTGACGATATTGTAGCTCACGGATCAAGTCTACGTGACAATCAGAAAAAAATAGAACAAGTTTTTAGTCGATTACGATTACATAATTTAAAACTGCAACCTACCCACTGAACATTTTATGTTGCCTAACATCTTTGAGATGTATGTTTTGTGTTCAATATGAAACATCATAATGCGATGTTACTGAGTGGTTTCAATTTCGTTTTATTTATTACAACTAGTTATATATATATAATTTATAATCAAAACGCAATATAATTACAACCCTATAATGTTTGAAAGTGTCGTTTTCAGATAATGGTAGTTATCAGTAATCACGTGATTATAGTACTATACATAAATATACACAAATAACAAGTTATTTACAAACTGATTTCCAGATTTACAATTTATAAATTATATATTTAATTGATAGCTGATAACTAGCTGGTTTTACCATGCGTGTTATTTTAGTAAATTGTTATAAAAATTTATCATTTGCTCAATACTCATTTTACTTATTGTCACGCAAGCACACAACACAATGTGTCATTAGTGATTTGTGATTTCAAATGTCATTGGTATTTTGTTGATATTTTTCATAATCATGTATTACAGGTTAATCAATCAGTATTAGAAAAATAATATGCATATTGCGTCAAAATTAATTTTTTATATTTTATAATATATATTTTTGCAATATTAGTCAAATTGTAAATTATTTTAATTGTTTTTAAAAATTATAACAATTAATTGAATAAACATAAATAAATAGCATATTATAAAAAAGTAAATTAATCATCATTTTATATATTCTTGATTTTGTTATTTAAGTACATTAATTTTACTATCATTATATGAATATGATAGGTAGGTAGGTAGGAATAAACGTAGGTACTCTAATTGATAGATTGCGTGTAGGTACTAAGTTCAAATCATTCATGTGATCAGAAAATCTTTTTGCATTTTTTCATCGGCCGTGCAATTAAGTGTTACAATTGGATGTTGATAGAATGTATTAAAAAAACAGTTGAAAGACGTTTCATACAAGACATCATTTCGGCGCAATTACAGTTCTCGGGATGTTTTTCATACATACATGGAACGCAATCTGTAATGTTCCGTGTTTCAGAAAAACATCCTAGAAACGTTGGTGGGACAAAATATTGTACAGTGGGTAGTAAATGTTTCTTCCTTCGGAAGGAAGTATTATACTTAGGGCACTTAATAAATGGAGACGGTATTTCGCCAGACTCTTCGAAAATAGAATGCATACAAAAGTATCTAAAACCCAAAACCGCCAAGGATATCAAGTCATCCCTCGGACTTTTATCATCGGAAATTCATAGAAAATTTTGCAAAATTAGCTAAACCATTGACCGCTTTACTTAAAAAAGACGTACCATTCAATTATGAAGATCTTCCTTAAGATTTACTCGATCGATGATTGTCTCAAACTCCAGATAGATCTAATAGTTTCTCAGCCTGGGCTGAAACCCTTGGTCTTACACTAAATATTAATAAATGCCACTCAATGAAATTCACCAGAAATCGCTCTCCTATCACTTATTCTTACGCTTTGAATAGCTCTTATCTAATTCCCGTTCATTCTTGCATCTGTGGTCTTGGCTTCACTTTTACTTCCTCTCTTTCTTCTCGTGTCCATATCGATAAAATTACATGCAAAGCTCTTAAGGTTTTGGGATTCGTTTAAAAGAGTTTCTGGTGAATAATTTAAATAACTCACCAGCTCTCTCAAAATTGTGCTCTTGTACCACCAATTATTGAATATGGCTGTTGTATGGGTTCCTCAAACTGCTGATGGGGCCTGGTTTACAGCTCGAACGGGTTCAGCGCAAACTCTTATCTTTTATGAAATATATATTGAATGTAAACTGCAGCCCTCAAGATTATACTCTTCTTCTCCGTCTCATTAACTTATCTTTCTTAGCTGACCGTCACCAATCTCATAATCTTGCTTTCCTTATCTGACTCCGTCGACTCCCCTTCAGTGGCGCAACCAGGATTTATTCAAGGTGGGGGGGGGGGGTCCAAAAAAATGTATTTAATTACTGTTTTTCTGTCTTTTTCCTGAGTATATACATATATTTAATTTATAAATAAACGCATTTTGCTGGATTTAAAACCAATAAAAAAAACACACAATTATATTTTTTACATTTTTAAATTTATATTTACAATGTATGTCAATTAATTATTATTATTATGCCAATTAAATGATGATATAGTCATAAATATTAAATTTAAAATGTAAAATCCAAGCGCCATTTTTCTTCGATTAATATATTTATAACTTCTTCCACTGTGACTAGGACTTCTCGATGAATATTAAGATTAGCTAATCCATTCAATCTATTTTCAGAAGTAGTGTTCCTTAAATAGTTTTTTATTCTCTTGAGTGATGAGAATGTTCTTTCCGCTTCACATTATGTAACAGAGAGAACAACAAGGATGTGCAATAGTGTATAAAAATGTTTATAAAATTCAGGATAACATTTTGATATTTTGACATTTTTATATATACATCCAATGCAATCACGGGCTTAATATTATTTTCTTTTAAAAACCTATGCCATAAATTAATTTCAATAATTACATTATCGTAGCATTCAACATCATTTTGATAAAAATTTACAAATTGATGAAGATCTGTTTTAATATTACAATAAATCAACGCTTGAAAACCAGATATTATTTCCCTGTGTTTATTAAATCGATTGTTTAACTGTTGAATAATAGAGTCAATGAATGGAATAAAAATGCTTACTCTATAATATTCTTCAGGTGTGGTCATCATTATATTGCATCGGTGTTTTTGTCTCTTGGTAAGCCTTGGAATTTTAATTTCTATATCTATTTCTTTCGATTGTGTTACAATTATTTTGAATAAATCATTGAAGACAGTTTCAGCATTTTCCGAATAGATATCAACTCGTTTAAAATAATATCAATATGGTTAATGGCATCGCATAAATCAATATTTTGCTTCTGCAAGTAAATACTAAGAGACTTGGTATATTTGAACATTTTATTAATTATAGCCAGACTAACGTGAAATTCAGTAGCCTGTATAGCTAAAAGTAGTTGATTAGCTTTTGTTGCCGTGTCCTTATCGGGCCATGTTATTATTTTTTCTAAGCTACTCAAAATAACAGGTGAAATATCATAAAATATTTCCACAGAAAATATAACGTTCCATCCATCGAGTTGGACAAAGGCGTTTCAGTTTTAGTTTTTTTGATTGACATTCGTCTTCTTTCAAATTTTCTTCTTCTTTGAATAAATTTAATTTTTCACTGAAAACTGTTTTGTCTTTTTGGAGTGTTTAAAAATAAATATCCATTTTTAATTATTCCTATGGTGTTTCATATTTCAGGTATATTACAAGAATAAGATAATAATAAATTTAAGTTGTGAGAGCTACAGTGTACATAAAGAGCTGTAGGATATTCTATTCTAACCAATGCAGCAACGCCATTCATTCTACCACTCATAACAGCAGCACCGTCGTATCTCTGGCCTCGCAAATTATTTAATTCAAAATTCTTTTTTTTAATTCTTCAATTATAGTATATGCTAAATTACTTCCATTAACTACATAAATAGGTACAAATTTTAATAAGTCTTCGTGCATTTTTCCATCATTAGAATCATAATATCTGGCACACATATAACTGTTAAATACCGGAGATATCGGCTGTTTCGTCAGCAATAATAGAAAAATACTTGCAGTCATTGATTTTTTGAGCTACTTTTAGTGTTATTATTTTAAAACAAGCATTGACTATCTGGTTCTGGATCTTCCAACTGATGTATTGAGCGTTTTTTTTACTATTTTCCCGCACTAAAAGAAGAGTATCATCTCCCAAAACTTGAGTTGCAATTATATAAAATCGAAGTAAAGCACGAAAATTTCCATCATTTTCATTTGGTTCAGTTAATTTTAATGGACCTCAATCCTGATGGTCTCTTAAGGCAAGTCCCTGATGACCACAGAGTATAACTGATTCAATAACAGGACTAATTACTTTTCTATTATCGTATTTTTGTTTTTTTGCTGCCTTATTAATTTGGTCATACACAGGAGACTCTTCCCCTGAAATTACCGCAGATATATGTTGAAAATTTAATACACATTTAATGTGATAATTACTAGTTTCATGCAATTTAAACTTATCATTAGCATATTTCCAACATCTTTATGGTTTAGTGCAAAGCTGCCCAAGCGATTGGCCTCCTTTCCCACCTTGTTTGACGCAAAATAATACGCAATATTTGCAATAAATGCCATCATCTAAACTACTATAAGCAATCCAGCCCCATTTATCAAACCACTAGAGTTGAAATTTAAAATTTTTGCTACCATAAGGCGTAATAGGAAAATCATAATTTTTACCTGGTGTTCAAATCGTATTTAATGCTTCCGTTTTTTTCGTTTTCGTCAATTGTTTATCAATATATTGTTTTATATCAAATATACTGTGATTTTTAGGCACCGTATTACTCAAAATAATATTTTGTTCATCTTTATCTGGTACGGCTGTAACCAGTTTTGAATTTGAAACTAAAATATCACTGTCATTCGTTACATTAGAATTAACTTTACACCTCACTTTCGATACAAAAAAGTCGTTTATACTGCGTTTCATGGCTGAATATAATATTATTACAAGGACGTTGAGTTTATGCATAGGAGTCGGAAAGATGAGTTTAGTTAAACCAAGGGGAAATCTCGGTGATAGAAATCGGTTTGGTGCAATGACCACCGAGCGCACATATAATGGACTATGACTTAAAACTAAACTTAAATTTATAATGATGATGATAATGGCCTCTCACATACCACGGAGGGATCTGGCGGTCTTACGCAGTGAGCACATTTGACTCTGGAACGGATACGGTAGAGGGACTCGAAGACCTGGGCGGCCTCTCACATACCACACCGGGCACTGGCGGTCTTACGCAATAAACACACTTCATTGAATTTGATTTTGTAGATGAACACCGACGACCGGTGTATGTCTCAATGACAAAGGTATACAAATCATTCATATAAATAAATATAACTTACGTGCACAATTCGTTGTGTATGATATTTATTATATCAGTAAGATAAACCAGTGTAACGTCTCGCACGCAGGCCTTACCCAGATTCGGCGTGGAGGGTACATTGACGAGGCTGGTATGGGTCGCCAACCCACGGCCGAGATTCGAAAATCGGAACACGCGGGATTTTGTATAGAAATAAATAAATAAATTGGAAAAGAAAAAAAAAACATTAAAATCGAGTTATGGGGATTGGTATTTCATTTATTCATTTATTCTTCATTTATATTATAAAATAAAAATTTAATTTATGGCCAAGAAAAGCCATACGGCATAAAAACTTGGCCGCAACTGATAGTCACCGAACAAACAAAGACAAACAAACAATATCATAATATGAAAATGGACCATAGGCCATTTTCAAACACGGCTCCGAATATCGGTTACCAGTGCATATAAAATAAATAATGATCAGATGTCTGATATATTATAGAACACCAAGGTGTCAAATCTATTTAATTATTAATAATATTAATACACCGGCCAAGGTGTGGGGGTTGCAAAACATGAATCAAAATTACATTACCCTGTTGTGTGTCATTGAGTGCCGTCCTGAAGACGCACTCGACGATTGTATTTGTCTTTACTCTGCCATGATGTTGCCCGTTGAAGCGAAGAAAAAGTAATAAAAGAAAATGGCCGGGGCCTGGCGGGTAATACATGGGACAGAGTTACATAATTTTTCCATAAGACCAGTTATTTAAAATTATATTTGGCCGGTGTACTTTACACTTTGACAATATTATAGACCGTTAATGATGATACAGTGTCGGCCGGTCATCCGAACCACGGGTACTCGGTATGCGTGACAGTGTGTGTGTATCTCGAGGTTGCCTTTGAGCGGTGGCAGAGAGGACCGCGGGTCGGAGAGCACTATCGCACAATCATTTATAATAAATTATTGTAATTATAATTTCGATCGTTACAGAAACCCCCCTGTAGAAGTGTTTCGGACCTGTCTGGATTACTTCTACATCAAGAAAGCAAGAGAGAAATTACATATATATATATATAGCTCATCAACTCAGATTCGGACCTAGTTCGGTATCACGATATTTTATTTGAACGGTACTAGGATGGATATACTTTCTAAGGAAAATAACATTATAAGTTCCACGAACTTGATTTGTCACAGGATCGGCAACGACATATGCATTACAGCTTTTTATTTCAACGACCTTATACGGTCCTTCATATAACATAAAAAATTTCTTTATCTGGTGGTCAACGGCGGAAGAGGATCGATGTGTACGGACAAGAACTTCTTCCCCTATTAGAAATTTAACGGCTTTTCCACGGCGATCATGACGAATCCGGCGTTCCTTAGCCCTTGTGCGTTGAACTTCGGCAGCCATGGTGAGCTTGACCATAAAGTCATCACTACGTCTCGGAGGACATTCAACAGCTTCGTATATGGGACTATACCTTTCAGTCTTTAAAAATATCTCACTGGGAGTGAAACCCGTCGATTCGTGGATGGTGTTGTTCAATACCCACTCAATATACTGAACGTATCGGGGCCACTCAGTATGGGATTGATGACAATAAGTACGAAAAAGTCTACCTAACTCGCGCATAACTCTTTCGGCTGGATTGCTTTGAGGATGATATACACTAGTAGTCGTAACCGAGATCCCAAGAGCAGAAAGACGGGTTTGCCACACATTGCTCACAAACTGAACTCCGTGGTCTGATACAACGGTTCGAGGGATACCATGGACTTCGATATAATCGGTGATCATACGATTTGTTAGTATAACTGCAGTAGACCGTTTGATCGCAAATAATCGGACAAATCGAGAAAAACAGTCGAGTACAACGAAAACATACTTTACGTGATTCCACCCAGATGGCAATGGACCATACAAATCAACACAAACTCGCTGGAGGGGTGCATTGGCTAGTACATGTTGCATTTCACCTTCTGACGGTACGGTACTGAATTTTGCACGTTGACACGTATCACAGCTTTTCACAACCCTACGTACATTTACACTTAAATTATGAAAATAGCACACATCTCGAATGGCTAAAATACATTTTTTCGGACCTACGTGCCCAAAGTGCAAGTGGAACTTTATAATTAACTCATCAACCCGATGTCGGGGTATACATACTAGCCACCGATCATTATCTGGATGTCGACGATAGAACAAAATGTCTCGATACACACAATAACGTTCAACAATAGCACTTAAAACGGTAGACTGATTTGACAGGAGGTCAATTATCTTCTGAAGCCCTAAATCCAATCGCTGTTCGCATAGTATATGTTGAAATGATTCGATTCGAGACTGATAATCAGAAAGCCTACGGGAAGTAATTGCAAAAATATCATGAGAATCGGGTTGGTTACTGATTAGATCTCGATTTACTGGATTGCGAGACAACGCATCAGTTATATTACTGGGACCGGTTATATACTGGATTCTCAGATCGAATTCTTGTAACACAAGGGTCCAACGTGAGAGACGCGCATTACGGAGTCGACAACGAAATAAAAAGGTGAGGGCCTTATGATCGGTCAGTACGTTGACCGGGTAACCGAGAATGAACACTCGGAATTTCTCACAAGCAAATACTATAGACAGTAGTTCCAATTCAGTGATGCTATAATTTTTCTCGGCGGCGTTTAAGGTTCGGCTAGCAAATCCGATCGTTTGTCGCTCGTTCGATGAGTCAACTTGAAATAATTCCACCCCAAGACCAAGTTGACTGGCATCGGTTTGTAAATAAAATTCTGACTTGAAATCAGGATGGGCAAGGAAACGTTCGGTAAATGCAGATTTAACGGAATTAAAATTAGTCAGGTCTTCCTCGTTGAATCGCCATGGAATCCCCTTCTTGAGTAGCGCAATTAATGGACCGATCAAAGAAGCATGGTGGTCGGTAAATTTCCTATAAAAGTTACAAAAACCTATAAACGACTGAAGGTCTTTTTTGTGTCGGGGAACTGGAAATTCATGAATTGCCGACAGTTTTGATGGGTCCATTGACATGCCTGACGGCGTGATAATATGGCCTAGAAATTTAATTTTATCACGGAGAAATTTACACTTGCTAAATTTTAAAGACATACCAGAGACGGCTATTTTATCAAATAAAAGACGGAGACGACGCATGTGTTCGTCAAATGTTTTGGAAGACACCAACACATCGTCGACATAAATATGAAGATCTCCTAATCCTTCGTCATTGGGGTTTTCAACTGGATTGGAGAGAACTGATTCTAGGGCCTGCTGGAATGCGGTATTGGAGATGTTTAGACCAAATGGTACTACACAAAATTGGTATGTTCGGCCGTCGCACACGAACGCGGTATACTTCCTAACGTCACGATGTAGGGAAACTTGCCAATATCCGGCCGTAAAATCTATACTAGAAAATATTGCTTTTCCACCGAAGCGAGCGAGTAATTCATCAAGAGGGGGCGATGAATCACGCATAGGTTGTATGATTTTATTCACCCGTCTGGCGTCTAAACATAGCCGAACTGATCCATCAGCTTTACCAACACAAATAATTGGATTACTATAAGGCGAGGAACATCTTTCGATGACCCCCCACTCTAACATACGAGTCAATTCCTTTTCAACTGCAGGACGGCGGGCAAACGGTACTGGATATGGGCGGATCTTGAAAGGAATATCCTCACTGACATCGAAACGACAGGTGTATAGCAAATTTAACCCTGGACGAGTGCGAAAAATGTGGTGGTAATCATGAAATAGGTCAACAACTTGATCAAATTGGTGGGACGATAGATTAGGGACCGATGAAAGGTGCTCAGTTATATTGTCAAAAGGTTCTAGATCGTCTTCTACCCGTACACTACAAATTACGTGGTGGTTTGTTGGCGTTTGGAGTTGCCGAGAAATCATTTCCACACTAGCTATACAATGCTCAGGTATCGATATCACATAATCTTGGGGTGAGATGGATAATGTAAATAGAGTATTCATACGATTAATTACTTCATCATGTGAATGTGAAAATGGTATATTAATTGACCAGCGGGGAAGACGTACAACCCGGTCAAAGTAATCTAAACACACTTTGTTTTGGGTCAACCAATCATCTCCTAGGATAATAGAGGTCGCTAGATGAGGAACAACAAGACAAATACAATCTGAGGTATGACCGAGAACAGAGAATGGTATAAGAACTTGGGTAGTGACTTTCCGGCTACGACCTTTTACGGCGGTGGATATGGTCACTCCCGTGACGGGTAAAATTGATAATTGCTGTCCCTCCGGAATGCTTCGTTTGATAGATGCAAATATCTCTTCAGAGATGGCTGAAATAGAAGCACCTGAATCAAGTAATGCGTTGAATGGTTTGTTATAAATAGAAATTGACAATTCGGGACGTTTATATTTTGGTGAGACTCCATCTTCGATAATCTGTGTGGACGGTGTATGTTCATGGATATGCGAGACTTCGTGACGTGACATACTTACGTACGAGTCTCGTCGGCGTTTCCCGACAGATCCACTTGTGCTACGGGCCGAGGCCCGGCGTTCTCCGGTGCCTGCATTCGTGGTTGGAAACGGTGATTGTCACGACGAGGAGCATTATAACGTGGTTGTTGATTGCCATTGTTTTGATGTTGGAATGGTGGTCGAACTTGGTTGTCTTCACGACGTCGATCACAAAACGATGCAGACTCTTCAAATTCCATTAAAACTGATAGCAGTTCGTTGGTATTACGGGGTCCTCGACCTCGAATGGCCATTCCAAGTGGTGTGGGATAGTGTTGAATAATGGTGGACACAAGATCAGATTGATCGATTGGTGGATTGAGATACTTGGCCCCAGCAATCCATTTCATGGCATGCGTAGCTAGACCATCGGTTTTAGAGTATTGGTACGGTCGAAACACCTCATTTCGGGCCTTGCGTTGAGTCGCCGAAGACCAAAAATGCTGGAGGAATAATCGGCGAAACTCAACGTATGATTCAGGTGATGGAATTAATGACTCATACCAAATTTGTGCATCTCCCACTAAACGACGATGTACAGAAATAAGTTGTTGGGCCGGTAACACAAATACGCTGTCGAAGTAAGCATCAACCTGACCAATAAATTTCTGTGGATGTATTACTTTGATTTGCCCGGAAAATTCAGATACAGCGTCCTTAAACTGCTCTTGAGATCCCAAAAAAGATGATCTTTGTGAATCAAAGGTATTCAAGAGGGTGGTTGTAGGAATATCCGGGGGTATCGAAGACATTTTGTTGTTATCAGACGAATTGATAGGGACGGTAGTAGATGACAAAATAGTGGGTTTCAGAATTTGAGTCTGGATATGTTTTACGATAGTCGTACACAACTTGAAGTAAATATTGTTTTTGGCTTTCATCTTTTGTGATTTTGTCATTATAGTCTTCTATTAGTTTAACCCCTCGCTCAGCAACATCATTGATAACAGGTATATTTTTTATTATAGCTGCAGCTTTTTTGTAGTTTTCATTATTTTACCAAGATGACGGATCAATTTTTAGGAATTCAGTATTTATTTTGAAGCGTCTAAATAGTGTCATAGATTCTGAACATATAAAATCTTCAAGACCTTTGTTTAAAATTGAATCAACTTGGTTTGATTTGAGAATATATTGTTTTTTGAATTCGTCTTCGGAATCCGCATTTAAAGCCGTTATCATTTTTTTCTTTGTTTCCACGGAGACATCATCGTCAAAAAATGAGAATGCTGCAGCTTCTGGAGATAAATACCATAAATGCCCACACATTTTTTTTATGGATATATCTGAAATACTCTTATCGACTGACTGATATTTTATTAAATCTTTTAAAAATGTTAAATCTTGTAGTGGCGCACATGAAGTTAGAGGAGCTTTAAACCAAACCTTTACATATAATTTAACAATAAACACGCATATACTAGCAATAGATATTTCTTCTCGTTGTTTTAAATCAAACTGTTTTCGAAATATATATATTTTTAAACAGTATATTGCTTTGGCCATCCACCGTGCATGGTGTATGGCTCCAGGTATTTTAAATGAGAGTCCTCGTGGTGGTACTCCTCCAAGAAAAATTATGGTTAACTCTAACAGTTCCCTATAATCTTCCCTAGGGAGCTTTTTATTTAAAGAACTAATACAAAACTCTATTATTTCTGTACTAACGTTGTGCAATAATTTTTCAACATATTCATTTTTGATACCAGGTTCAAAATTTGTAGTATTTACATTTGACCAAAATTCTCTAAATCGTTTAAAAATTGGAACGTCTGGACCTGATGTAGTTATACCAAATTTCACTTCAAATACACTCCTCAATACAATTTCAAAAATATGATGCCGACACGGCACATATAAAATATTACGCTGTAGTAAATGCTCCAATAAAACAGAGGCACCTTTTATACGACCCATATTGGAGGCAGTTGTATCACAGCATAATGCTTGAATATTATCTGTAACACACCAATCTTCAAGTGTTTGAAATATTGCATTAGCCTGATCAACTCCTGTCCCGGTATCAAGAGCCGGAACTCCAAGTAATTGTTCTTTACCATTACATGAAGCTACAATTGGAAGTCTATCCACATTGTACTTGCCTGTTAAAGCCGGTAAAAGTTTCCCATCCCAGTGAATAGTTATTGAATCATCGATCGATATTTTATAGTTATTACGAATATTTTCAGCACGTTCTTTTCGAAGACATATACGTGAACGCCGAATTGAAGTTCTATTTATAACTAATTCATTTAAATCTTTACCTAATGCTTCTGCAGTTGCAATTAAAATATGAACCGCATCTCTGTCGCTAATTTTACATCTATCAAATGCAGCTGCTAGTTTTGCCGTTATAAAATCTGTATTTCCTCTTACTTTTTTTGTGCAGTCTGTTGGCGATTTAGATGGACCAGGTTGATTCATATTCTCTTCATCTTCGCTAGTGGACGCGTCAGACAACAAAGTGGTGTCTCGAAACGTAGCTAAAATAAATAAAATATAATAATTTAAAACATTATACAATATTATTACTTAATAAATTTAATATTTTCAAAATATTAATAATTTAACTCACTAGCTATTTCCATTTCACTATAAGTACGTTTTCTATTTTCTTCAAATACTTTCAGTCGTTCTGCACAGTGGCGCAACTAGGCTAACTGGGGCCCCAGTGTCACTTTTAACGAATGGGCCCTAATTAAAATTATTTATGCTTGTTATTGTGAACAAAATTTGGTCGATAAAATGATAAATTACAAAAAGGAAAAAATTATGTAATGTGTTTAATGTTAACTTATACTTATACACTTGTAAGTTGTAACAACTGTTTCTAATCAGTTTACTGAAATGGAAGTGGTAATTACTATTCATTATCAATACCACATATTAAAATTAAGTTAATAGATTTATTAAAAGTTTTACCAACCAAATAACAACATAAATCATAATATACTTATAAAAACAAATAAAAATTATAACTTTTAAGACTACACTAGTCATTTATAAACTATACATTTTAATATTTTATACATTTAGAGTAATAGAATGAAAACTATATTGTTAGAAGTAATATATTTTCACTTAAGAAAAATTTTTTTTTCTTGTTTTTAAATCGGCAAACGTAGAAATCATTTTTTCCAAATCAACTTGATTAGTTACATTTCTTTCTATATTTAAAATGGAAATATTAGAAAGTCGATCCTGTCCCATACTGTTCCTCAAATAGTTTTTAATTAATTTTAATTTCGAAAACGATCTTTCTGCCGTTGCAACTGTCACAGGCAATGAAATATAAATTATGCATGCAGTTATTACATCACAGTATGTTGTACAAAAATCATTTTTAACTATAAATAAAGCCAGATCCTTAATCGTTTGAATATTAGTGTTTAATAATCCTCTTAAACACAATAATTGTCTGGTAAAATCTGAAGAAATGTCATCATTGTATAAATAAAAAAAGTCCATTGAAGCCTTACAGATCTCATTTTCATCCATTTTAGCTAACATTGTAGGAAATAAGAAATCAAAATTCTCTGTAACTTCTTGTAGTCCTTGAAATCGTGAATTTAGTTGAAATATAACTGTATCAATCACAGGTAGAACAATTTTAGCCCTGAAATTTTCATCTGTTATATTTAGGCGACGATCACCATCAATTTCATCAAAATATTGTGGAGCAAGTCTACTCCTCTTAACATGAAAGTTTGGAGTAATTCCCCATCTGGAACATAATTCTTTACACTCCAACAGTATATTTTCATAGCTATCTCTTAGGTTTTCTATAATTTTTTTGGCTTCATTTAAGTTTTGGCATGCATTGTGCAAATTTGTATTTTGTTTCTGAAGGGATTTGGATACACCGTGTAATGCTCTCAAAATCTTTTCCCAAAAACATAAAATTAGAACAAACTCCATAGATTCTAGTTTTTTTTTCAAAGACAAACTAGTAGCTTTTTCATCTTTTTTAGAACTAGTTAATGATATATTAGTTAATGCTTTTAAAATATCTATAAACCTTAACTTTAATGCATTTATAGACTCATGTCGTGATTCCCATCGGGTTGGGCACACCTTTTTTAAGACTTTCAGTTTAATTTTTCTATTTTCGTCATTCCCAAAAGCCAAGTTAGCCCACCTAGGAGCACTGGCACTAAAACAATTGAAAATTGCTTGAACAGTTTCAAAAAATGATACAACTTTTTTAGAGCTTTTAGCTGCATCTGATATGACTAAGTTCAAGTTATGGGCACAACAGTGAACATACGATGCTGTAGGAACTTTGTCTTTTATTCTTTTTTGGACTCCGGAGTATACACCACTCATGACAGAAGCCCCATCATACCCCTGTCCTCTGCATTTATTTATGTCAATATCGAGCTTCACTAATATATTTGTGATTAATTCTTCATAATCTTGTGCTCCGTGTTTTTCAATAACAAAAAATCCCAAAAACGATTCCTTTACGCTTATACTTGATTCATTATGATTTATTACCACATACCTTATAACTATACTGACCTGATCAAGTTTGGTAATATCTTGAGTCGAATCCATTATAATAGAAAAACATTGCGAACGTCTTATTTCATCACATATTAAGTTTCGAGTACTTGTAGCTAGAAGGTCAATTAATTCATTTTGAATTTTCCAGCTAAAATATTTTATTTTATTTTGTTCATCTTTTAAAAGTTCGTTCATAATGGGGTCATACTCGGCCAACAAACGCACTGTGCGCATAAAGTTACCTGAATAAATCAAAATATATCAATATTATATAAGTTACTTAAGTTTAATTAGATATTTAAGTACCTTCTCCGTCAAATTGTTCTGGATTATTATTTTTCTGTTCATGGCCTCTCAATGCTGTGTTACCAGAAGTAAGATGTAGAATTATTTTTATAATTCTATGTAACACTTTTCTCCAGAATGTAGCTTCTTCTGAATATTGTCGTTCGGTTTTTTTATCAATTGTTTCATTATTAACCCATAAGACACGAACTTTACAGGCATCAATATGCTGTGCTGACATTTCGTGTTTGTCAATTTTAATAGATAGATGTTGCCAGTCATTCACTCCATTAATCCAGGCATTGTTGAAAAATGCATAAAGGCGATTAGCAAATAGCCAACAAGTTTCACAATATACTGAGTCCAACCCAACAGAATAGCACAGCCAGAACCTTGGTACTTGTATACCAGACTTAAGTATTTTGTTATAATAAAATTTTGAAAAATGAATAGATTTGCCATCTTCTTTAGTTGTTTTGGGAAAAACAATATCTGGTCTACATGGTCCATATGCTAAAATACATCTTTTAATATAATTGCTCTTAATAGTATCTTCAAAATGAATTCTGTCAGTAGGATATTCATTGTGCATATTAAAATCTAAACAAATGAATATAAAAAGACATTTAACAATATTATTAAAAATAATACCTAATAATATTAATACTAGTAATAATATTCATACTTAAAATATATAAATATAACATAATATACATATTATGTACCTAAAATTGAACATTAACTAGGTACACAAATATATTATTTTAAGTAAATAATATCTTTTAATTTAATTTATTTTCATTATTTTACCTGTAGCTACAGTAGATTCTTGTACATTATTATCAATTTGAATCGCAGATGACTGGAGTAATCCATCATGGCAATTTAATAGATTTTTTTCTGAATGTTGAGGTATATCTATAAAATAGACATGTAAGTAGTAGGTACAACATTTAACATTAAGCTTCAAAATTACATTATTAAACATCAACAATATTTTTAAAAACTGTAATGTACTAATATAGGTATTTTGATTAGTTTACCTGTAGTAGAATAATGTATATTTTGTATATTATCAATCTGAATCTCAGATGACTGGAGTAATCCATACACAATGTTATGTGTCTTATATTATGTTAACCTATGTATACATTCTTATTTTTATTTTCATTAAACAATATTTTTACTAGTTCAGTTAAAAATATAGGTAATAATTAATTTTTAATGAATTTAATTTTCACTTTCTACGCTTGACTAGAATAAAACTTTTAATTTAAATAGGTACGAAAAGCAACACCTTAGCTTACAAATTACAAAATTTGAATTTTACTTGATCATACATTTTGAAATTGTAACATTTTGATATGATAATATTACCAAGGGAACCAAATGTAATTATTAGGCAATAAAGTAACTGTATTAAAAATTACTCTAAATTGATTGCATTATTACATTGAAAATTTAGGAAAATATTATAATACAAACAAAATTAAATTAAAATATTGCTTTCATTATGGCATTGCACGAAAATTGATTATTTTAAGTTATGAAAGTTGAATTTGTTGTTATTATTATTTTAATTGCAATAAAAATGTATTTGAATTAACCTAGGAATTAACACTGAAATCAAACATATTTTAATTTCACTTAACAATGGCTAGGTATATAAGCATTCACAAAAAAGATGCAAAATAAATGTAATAATTTCACTGTACTAGTCATTATATATAAATATTAAAATATATAATGTATTAAAAGTACCATCCATTTCTTTTTAGCTTCAATTATTAAATTATTTCTACTTACCTATTGTAGAAACAACAGCTGGGATTGTTGAAAAAAAATTATTAATTTTAGGCAACTTTGACGTTTGTTCTTGAATTTCCTTCTTTTTTTTTCTTTTTTGAAATCCACTCAAGCACTTTTTACTATCTGACATTTTTAACTTTAACTTTTAACTTTTAAGTATTGACAATAACTTTCAATGAAAAATGTTGGTGGTGACTCGTGACTGTGTAGCAATGAGCTAAATGAGCCGATGAAGAAGTTTTACTATGCCGCTATGCGCTATGCTAACAGTCTGTTGTCGCCTGTCGGTGACCGGCGTTGTTATCGTATTTTTCCATTTTATTTTTATCCGTACGCTATTATTAGAATAATATTTCGATAACACATCAATGCTGTCATTTCGGTATTTTATTTTCGGTAGATTACTATAGATTATTTGATTATATTATTAGATAGTTCACTCGTCTTTTTCTTTATTAAATTATGAAATTGATAATTTTAATTTGTTGTCCGTACTTCGTGAAATTATATTCGTACATCAAAATGTCATGATTTTTATATTTATTAGGAAATTTATTATCAAATATGTAAATAGATTATTTTATTTAGGCCGGTGCCTGGGGGCCCCTGCAGTCTTTGGGCCCCGGTGTTTGACACTCCCAACCCCCCCGGTAGTTGCGCCACTGGTTCCAGTAAAACCTCGCTTAGACGGAACTTCGGTAAGATACCTCGGTACTACGGAAAATTTGTTTGGTCCCGTTTCAAATTACATATAATTTCATCCCAAGACGGAAATCCCGTTAACATAGAAAAATTGTATCGTCCCAAGCGATTCCGTCATAGTGAGGTTTTTATTTGTAGTATAGTAATGTATTGTAGTGATATAAGATTAGATATTTCTTAAGCCATTCTACAATATTATTCTAAATTTATGATAAAAATTATCAATATCAAAAACTAAATTGCCATAAAAGTGTCCGTTATTAAGAGGTTTTCCTATATAAAAGTGGTGAAAATGTCCCCGTTCTCATAAAAACGTCCGCTATTCAAAGGTGTCCGTTAAATTAAGTTTCACTGTACATGTATTTTAAGAGATACCTATTCACGGATATTTGTGCTGTGCTGTATCATTCTACATTGTTACAAGACTTTACGTAATACACTTGTCAAACGAATTAACTGATCATCATTATATGTTAGATAATAGATTCGATGTATGTATGTTAGATAGAGATAACTCGAGAATACGGAAATATACGTGAAATAGGGAACTCTAGTTTTAAGCATATTATCGGTGACCAAGTTAAAAGTATCGAACTGGTAGACGACATGCTACGAAAACGTGCGGACTGTACGACTATTGCGCCCGGGGATGAACATCGCCGCCTCCCTCCCCGTAGTCCCGTCCCTGACTTACCCGAACATGCCTTGACCGATCTTCGCCAGCCTCTCGTACTTGTGCGCGAACCCGCAGTACGGATACTCGTGCCGTTCCAGGTACTCGCGTTTCAGCCGGTTCGCGCGACGCATGTCCCTTGATCGCGGGAACGGTATCGCCCACGGCGACCTGTCCGTCCTCGCGTTTTCCATCAGCGCGACCATGATGTTCGACAGGAATCTGGGCGGCGGCGGTGGCGGCTGCGACGACGAAACCGGTCGCCTCGGTTTCGCCGCTCGTCGGTCGGGAACCCATTCGACCGCGGTCGTTGTTGCCGCGCGAAAACCGCGCGCCCGCGACCTCAGCTTTCGTAGCACTCGGCATTCGGATCTGCGGATTTAGCGCGTTCATGCTGTACGGTTCGGCGTCTGCGCGGGCGCATCGGCGAAAGTGTGATCCCGACATAGATTGGGCTCGCGACGCTGCCACGGAACGTCGTTTTGACATATTTCCATCCGGTGAGATGGGGTCGGCGAGGGATGGCGATAGCGCCACCCAAACACGTTGGTAACGTTGCGCCAAACGTTGGAACGGATTTCTAACCAAATGATACGCGTACAGTCGAACCGCTCATTCGACAAACCGCTGTTTTACGGAGCTAGATTACCGAATAGATTATGGAACCGCGACGTTTTCGTTGGAAAAACTTTTCGTTTAACGAACTAATTGTATAAAATAAATCTTTGTCAGGTATAAAAAACAGTTGTTATTTACAGAGTACGTAAAGAGCTGAGATCGTACCTCGTTCAATTGTGTTATCTTAAATTATTTTTATCGATATTGATACACATTTATATATGTCACATACCACCTGAGTCATTAAGAATATTATATCACTTGTAAGGTTACCACTCGTACAATTAAAATCTTACAATTCGGTCAGACGCAATGGCCGTGATTGTACCTTACAGGCGTTTAACATTGATATATAATAAAAAATAGGGCCGCCAACCTACTGGGCGAGGACCATGAGGTCGAACCACAGTAGGATTTTTATTGGAAAAATACCACGACGACAATGAAGCGAACATGGTATTTTCGAAACTAATTAAAACTAAAACAGTACATAAAATTAATAGTTGAGTTGTAGTGTTACTTCAATATCTCGTGACAGTAGATATACCATGTGGGATGGTCTTGGAGACCGTTGCTCGTACCTTATATACAAAAGATTTTTGTTGGAACAATAAAATACATGAATTCGTTGAAGACGGAAAACACAAGAAAAAGGCAATAGATTAAAGTTCAATTGAAATGGAATTTATTAAAGATGATAATTTAAGTTAAATGAGGCAAAAAAATTGCATGATCATAAAATCTCATCTGAAATTGAAAGGGGACAGTTAAATAAAATGTATTTAAACAAAAAAAAAATGACACCTACGCTTTAAAAATAATGCGATGAACGCCTTGAGTACCCACCGGCTGTCCCAACACGGCGTACCGCTAAAGCACGGCGGGTATACGTCCCAGACAAGTTGCTAGTTTGTGGACTAGTCAAAAATGTCTACAGGACGCTGAGACATCCCGGAATGAAATGCACCACCATCACCTGACCATACATTTTACAATAATAATATGAAACGGTGCGGATGGTCTGGTACACATTAATAATAATCAAATAAATATACAAATATACATTACCAGCCCCGGAGGGGCTCCGAGAACTGCAGCCCAGTTCCCCAGTTCGGCCAACGCCATATATAAAAAATCACATATTACACTAAAAATTACATAGAAATAAATATAATAAACGGTTGCTCCGCACTCAAGCGGCGACAAAAACTGAGTGATTTAAAATGGCGACCTTTCGGCACGACGCCTGAGCATCGCCGGTATTATTATTAATTATCATTAAGATATTATATAATGAATATGAAAAAAAAACCCCACAATTAAATATTCATGATCTGGTGATATGATTTGCAAGACGGCGTGCAAGAGATAGGAGGGGTTACGGGGAGAGCGCACACACGAACGCCGTCCGTCGACCAAGTTTACGATTGTAGCGACACAGATAACACCTCGCACGCGCAACATAGATAATTGGAGTCGTTCTCATTATAAGTATTATTGAAAATTATATAAGTATTATTATTGACAATATTTCTCATTGAATCGGACAACATTACTCTTGTCTTGTGCATACTGATATTATGTACTTACAACACATATTATGCTATTTAAAATCATACTAAAATGTAACTAAACATAATAGTATGAGAAAATCATAAAATATTTACCATAATATTAAAATAAATAAAATAATATTCTTAATTGCAACATTATAAATTACAATTGATCTGTTACAAAATATATATATATATATTTATTTATTTAAAGAACATAAAATAAAATAAAAAAATATTAACAAAGAATACCTAACTTCGTTTGATAAGTTAGATAGTAGATACTCACGATAGTTCGAATAATTTGCTTACTATTCAGGTGTTTTAAAACGCATACATTATTGTTCACAGTTTTTCATAATTTTTGTCACATAGGTAATTCAAAAAGAAATAATCTATAAAAGTAATTTTTTTCAACATTTTGTCTTAAACGTTAAAAACTAATCGATTAAAAATAAATTTATTTTTACAGTGTTTTCAAATTTGATACCCTACTGAGGGACATTGTACACATAAACGTCGCTTCCCAAACGGCTCCCGTATATTGTTTGATTATTCCCAAACGGCTCCCGTCAAAAAAGGTTTTACGAACAGGTCATACCTAAAGCGATCCCGTCGAAAAAGATTTTACCAACAAGTCAATAACCTAACTGAAGAATTATATATATAATATTATACGTATACGTATACTCGTACTCAGCGAGTATCATAATTAAATTAACTAAAATATATAATTATTATTTACTTTTATTTCGTAAAACTCCACATGTAGGTATCTATGTAATGATAATAATCACAAACTATTAACTAATTTAATTTAAGTGTTAGAACATTAGACATTTGCAAATAATAGTGTAAAAAAATATACTTCAATAGAATTCAAAAAATTCTAATATGTGGTTAATTTATTGTTTTACTCTACTCAGACAAAATATGATTTGTTATAAGTCCAAAATAATAGTAATAGCAATAAATGACGGACATGACTTCATACAAATTCGTGCACAAAAGAGTTGTGAAAACAGAAGGTAAAAATTTCAAATCGGGGGGAGGCATAGAAATGGACCCTGAATTTGCTTTAGGGATAACTTCCACAATATTTGTACACAAATGACGGGACTTCATGCACATTCGTGCACAAACGATACACAAACGATTTGATAAAATAGAATGTAAAAATTCCAAATCGGGGAGGGGGGGGGCGTAGAAATGGACCCCCGAATTTGATTTAGAGATAATTTTCACAATATTTGAGCACAAACGACGGGCTTCGTGCACATTCGTGCACAAACGATGCACAAACGAACTGTGAAATCTGAATGTGAAAATACCAAATCGGGGGGGCTGCCGTTTCTACGGCCCCCCCACTTTGGTTTAGGGATAATATCCATAATTTTTGTGCACAAACGACGGGATTTCATGCACATTTATGCACAAACGATTTGAGAAAACAGAATGTAAATATTTCAAATCGGGGGGGGGGGGGGGCGTAGAAATGGACCCTTAAAATCCACTACTCTGTTCGTCGGTTCATTTTTAGTGTCCGTTTGATAGATACGACATAAATCGTATCATCATCCCGTTTATCTTACGCGCAGATCCCAGCGTAAAATGTACAAGCCCTCAAAAATCTTTGGTTCTCAGTATCGTTAGGACGAAAATTATTTGTGAGAAAAAACACGTATACCATAATAAATTCTATTAAATAACAAAACAGTATACCTACTTTTTGGCCGTTCTAAGACAGCACGTAGAATGGTTTTGAACATTTACCTCGATTGCATTTCATACGCAGATCAAAGTACTCGTGTTACGCAATCACATCGGAAAATCCGTGACGAATCGAGAAGAAGAAAAAAATGGGTTATGCTGATTTCAATTAGTTTTATTTAGTGTTTTCTAATCGCGCGGTGTGAAAATAATGCGACGAAAGAAGAAAATAAAAACATAAAAAAAAAAAAAAACATAAAAGTGTGCGGTCAACACATAAAAACGTTACTACAGAACATCAATATTGTTTCCCGCGTATAATCACGTATAATCAAAACTATTCTTGTCGGCCGCCGAAGTAAAATCCGCAGAACGGATCGGTCACCGTCTCCGGGAACAGCCGCGCCAGCTCTTCCGTGGACTCTTCCTCCGTCATCGCCGCCGTCGCCGAGACCGCTCCGATCGTCGTTTGCCCGCGGCACCACGATGCCGCTGCGGTGGCCGTGTCGTCCGCACGCGCGTCCACGTCGAAATCTTCGTCGCTACACGGATCGCTAGGCGCGACCGGATCCGGCGCCAGACACGCGACGGTCCGCCGTGCGCCGTCCGCCACGCAGTCCGGAGAGCACGGATCGCACGTAACTGATCCATCGCTTTCACGCAACGTCTATACACGCACACAAAACGTTACGTACAAATATTATTGTCGTTATCGCGTTTTGTTGTTCACATTATGTTTGAATTTAGCATCGCGTTGCATTATTTTTCCCCGTTAAACAGTGGTTAAAGTGAATGGGGGGTGGGGGGCGGAGTACCTTTTCTTATTTACGGTAAGATTATGCGTCCCCTTTGATTTAAGTCTCTGAAGTCCGGGAAGGGGGACGCTTCAAAAAAAATGTATTGTTATTTTATGTAGCATGTTAATTTTAACAATTTATTAAATGGCTTACGCAGACACACACACATTGATTAAACATCGAATTTAAACGTATTTTAATTCTCGCGAATAATCTCTACGTTTCTGAAGATGGTTAAGTTTATGATAAACGATTATTAAATAATAAACTAATGTGTAGTAGTGTGTAATCCGCATTCACGCTGTGTCTAATTATAGATACCCGGTCGCTCGTGTAGATAACTTGGTAACACGTACACGGGCTGTACGTAGAAACATAAAAACGAGGAAATACCGGAAATACCGAGACACATAATAATATAACATAAATCATAATTCATAATGCTATTGATATTTAATGATTTAATATAGATGTGATATTGAGAATGGCTGTGATAAGCAATAGAACTAATGACTCATTATTTATTAGTCATTACTCATTAGTAATGAGTAACGACTAATAAATAATATTATTTAATATATACCCAAAAAATCAAATTATAGGTTCATATTTAGTAGGATTCTCAGGGCCGTATTACCGCTTAGGCTGTTTAGGCTATAACCTAGGGCGGCAAATATTAAAGAGCAGAAAATTTAAAAGGTCGATACGAAAAGCAAATTTTCTTATGGTGTGACGCATAAATTATGTTGAGATATTATATTAAAATTTAAAATATAAAATAATGTTATTTGGACACAGTACAATGTGAAACAATATCGATACCTATTTAGTGTTTAAAATTAATCGCGACCGAGTACATATATTGTTATTTATTTTAATGTCAATATTATTTTATCATTTAAATACATTTTAACTTAATTTTGTTTATTTTATATAATAAAACAAGAATTATTTATATTTTCGTCGTAAATTTCATAATAATTATTATAGTAAATAATGTACAACAGTCATGTCAAACACGCGGCCCTACCAATTTAAATGGATGAAATCAAAAATTAGCAGTACAAAAAAATTATAACATTAAAGCCATGTCGCAACTAAAATAATTTCTTAGAGAATGTTATATTTGGTGTACATTATTATGTCATATTTTGATAAAATATAATCGAATAAGTTTTATTGATAGTTTTATTTGTACATAAATTTATTATAAATCCTTATTAATAAGGTATGTATCAATTAAATATTTTATTTTTACAATTAGGTAGCGTAACAAATTTAAAATTAAAAGCCCTAATATATATATATATGTGTGGACGTCCAATAGGTCTTTTACGTATCACTTTTAGAAGTAAAATATCAATATGTAAACTAGGTGGTAAATTTTGTTTAGCCTATGGGTGACAAAAACCTTAATCCGGCCCTGAGGTTTCTTAAAGAGTTTGGTTAGATATAGATTATGGATGAAGAACTCGGAAACGCTCCTCAATTTTTGGTGACGTTAGTCCTCCCTCATAACTTTTCCCACTTTAACCACTGCCGTTAAACAAACGTATTGTTGTTTTTACATAATATTGTAACGGAACGGAATGAATATCGTGACCGAGCCCGGTCCAAAGGGTAGGCAACACAGGCCCACGCCTAGGGCGGCATTTTTCCGGGAACAATTTTTATGTATAAAAAAAAATATTTAACCGTAAGGGGCGGAAAAAACAAAATTTCGCCTACGTTTGTTTAAACATTTGAGCCGAGCCTGATCTTAACGTTATTTGCCGGACCGTTTGCACATGGCCCGTACGACGCACGGCCATCAATGCGAGCACGAGATTGCAATGTGTGTGGGAAACGCGATCGTTTGCGCAGGAGAGTGGTGTCTTGGTCATCGCAAAGCGGACGATACGTCGAACGCTGCAGTGCAACTCACAAGTCAACTCAAATAATTAATGAATATTATTTATTTTTGTAAAGTACTCAAGACGTGTCGGTAAGATAAAAAAAAAAAACCAAATGAAACGCCAACATTGCTTTCATCATATTATTATAATATATCAGTAACCATGACTCCCTCCGGATAATCCACAATTTGGGTACCCCGACAAAATATCGCGAAACCAATATATCGTAAAGAAATAATACCGCCGTACATTATTATCGCGTCTGTATATTGCATTTAACTTTATCTTATTTAATCATATTCACCTTTTACCTAGCAATGCATTTATGTATACTGGTTTTTCACTTTAAAATTTCCATTTAGCAATACTTTGTACTGTCACTGGGATTGACTCTTATACAGTTATTATCTTCAAGGTATTTCATTGAATATATAATTCCATTAATTAATATACATTTTTTTATATTTTTTAATACTTGTATCAATTTTATTAAATATTATAATTCTACTATATATTAATATAAAAATATTATATGCTTGAAGTATATTATTTATTTATAATTAAATTACTATTAAATGTTTAAATATATTTTTTTTTAATAATATTTATACACGTATACTGACGATATTTATTCCATGCGATATTTTACCGGCGATATTTTGTCGGTGATTACTCAGTTTATACTATTACGATTGTTAAAAAATAAGTGCTTTAGTAACAATGAACAATTCCTCCCCCCTTAAACGTAATTGAACATGATTAAATATGTTATTAATTATCTATAACTACTTTTGTTGGCAATAGCTGTTCGTTGTATTTACTCATCTGCACGCTCTCCATGCAGTATCCGTTTGGTTGGACGCAACTGTTCGGATGAACCACAATTAAACAATCTGTGTAAAAACAATACATTTATAAAAATGTTAAACAAGTATTACATCCGTGATGACAATTCTTTGGATCGCAACGCAGTCAATAAAATTAAATACCAAATACTATGTACACTAGTATTACCTCGCCTCAGCACCGTGTTCAGAAAAGATTCGGCCGAATCGCACGGGCGCAGTACTAAGTTATTACCCGGTGGCCTCTCCTTACCGCCTAGTTGGCCGATCATCATGACATTGCCCGACCATGGTGAAATCTCGCGTTCTTTTTTTTCAAATTTGACATAATCGTTCGATCGCTTGGCGTCCGGCAATACGCATTTCCGTTCCGAGTTGCACGGCAACGGTTGACTTGCGTCTGGGTACATTTTTTTGGTTGGTGTTTTTGTTAATGTATTCATCGTCTTCTTGTCACTGGTCGTTGACTTCTCAGCCGTGTTCGATGCCCTCTTTGCAATGTTTGACGCTTTCTTATCGGTGGTGGTCGGTGTCTTCTTCACGGTATTTGTCGTTTTCTTATCGTTGGTGGTCGGTGTCTTCTTCACGGTATTTGTTATTTTCTTGTCGGTGGTGGTCGGTGTCTTCTTCGCGGTATTTGTCGTTTTCTTGTTGGATGTGGTTGATGACTTCTTGGACGCGGTACTCGGTGTCTTTTTGCCGGTTTTCATAAGTTTTTTTTCGGTATTTGATTTCTTCTTGTCGGGTTTCGCCGTTTTTTCTTCAGTTATTGGTATTTTTTTTTCTGGTTTTATCGTTTTTTTATCGGTAATTTGTATCATCTCGTCATTATTTGTTGGTCTCTTATCGGTGGTTTTCCATTTTTTTTCAACGGTTATCGACTCCTTGGTACGAGTTGATGCTTGTATGCTTATATTTGTTAGTTTTTTGCCGATGGCTATCGATTTGTCGACTTCATTGGGTATCTCTTTATCCAAATTCGTCGACTTTCCATCGGTGGTTAAAGGCTCCTTATTGAAATGTATCATCTTCACACCAGTATCTGTTGGATTCTGGTCGGAGGCTTTCGATTTCACAGTGCTATTTGGAATCTTCTTTTTAGTATTTACCATCTTCTTTCCGGTGATCATCGACTCATAGTCGATGAATGATGTGTTGACGCCTATATCGGCTGTCTTATTATCGTTGGTTGTTGACTTCTCAACTTCATTGTTGTCAATGTTTTTCGTCTTGTCATTGATGGTTGACAATTTTACGATGTTGTTTGACGTTTCATTGCCAGTATTTGCCGTTTTCTTTCCGGTGGTTGTCGACTTATCATTAATGGTCGACCTATTCACACCTGTATCAGTCACCTTCCTTTTGCTCCTTGTTAACTTCTTGGCTTTGTTGTTGTCACTGTTTGTCGACTTATCGTCAATAATTGATGTATTCACGCCTATATCAGTTGTTGTACAATTTTTGGTTGTTGACTTTTTGACTATATTGCAATCACTGTTTGTTGTCTTCTCGCCGATAGTTGACGTATTCACGCCTATATCGGTCGTCTTTTTATCGCTGATTGTCGAATTCAAAACATCGTTTAGCACATTCTTGTCAGTATCTGCTGTCTTTTTTTTTGTTGATGTCGACATCTCATTGATAGTTGACGTATTCACGTCTGTATCGGTCGTTTTACTATCGCTGGTTGTTGACTTATCGACTATATTGTTATCATTGTTTGTCGTCTTCTCGTCAATGGTCGACGTATTTTTGCCTATATCGGTCTTCTTACTATCACCGGTTGTTGATTTTACAACTATGTTGTTGTCACTGTCTGTTGTATTTTTGTCTATAGTTGGCGTGTTCGTGCCAGGGTCTGTTACGTTCTGATCGGTTTTGGTTGTCTTCGCAGTTTTTTTTACGTTCTTATTAATATTTTTATTCTTCTGATCGATAGGTATCAATTTGTCAACGGTTATTGACTCCTTAACATGAGTCGTCCACTTTTCGATAATAGTGATCGACTTATTGGCAGGAGTTTGCTCATTTTCGTCTATGGTTGGTGTCGCCCCCATGGCAAAAAGTTGATTATTAATGGATCCACTCATCAATTCTTGGCCAGTTATAAGATTGCCGTCATTATCTCCTCTGACAACTAAACTAGTAGACTGGTGCGGTTGTTCGATTCCGTCTGGCGGTGTGGTCATTGTCTCGAAGATGGTGTCCATCTGTAATATGTTAATATTGATTAATAAATATATTTATAATGTACTAATATGTTTTTTTTTTTAATGAGCTATTTTAACCGTTTTGATTCCTACTACATTCGATTTAGAGTAATGAAAAAATCTTTGATTCGACAGTATTATTATAATTATACTAATAATTTAAATATTTTGTTAAGATAGTATAATTTAATAAAAACGTATTTGATTTTAAACATCGCGTGTTTTAATATATATTATAATTTTTAATTTTAACTAATTTGAACTTGTATCAAATATAATTTTAATTTATCATCGAAAAAAAATTATACTTCAAAATTTCAAAATATTCTACTTTAAAGTTATTAAAATTAAGTCATAATAATAATTATAACACTTGATAGAAGTTTATATATAATTTTAAAAATAATATATTTATAACGTTTTTTAATATCAATCAACTCAAAAAATATTTACCAACGGTTTTTAAATATATTTTAGTAGTATTAATTATAAGGTAATTCACGACACATTCTTAAATGAGTATTTTAGTTTTTAAAACATATTTTATATATTAGTAAAAGTAAGTCAAAATTTTAGTCTTATGTATGAATATTACAGAGATTAATTATCTCAATTATATATTGAACATATTTTTTTTAATCGCTCTTAAATTTCTTTACGATAGATATATATATATATATAATTTTTTTTCTGGTATTTGTATTTGTACTACTTTTTTTAAAGTATTTAATGTATACATTTAGTTTTGAAATTTTGATATTTTAAAACGTTTATTTTATTATTTAATGCATAAAGTAATTCAGGTACCCAAAAAATTAGTTTATAAATAAATAATAATTAGGTATGCATTTAATTCATACATCAATAACGTTAATGACTGCGTGATATTGGTTTCAATATGGTATAAAAAGAAACATCAACCAGTTGGTATTAAACATAAATTATAAAAATAAGTCTTAGAAATATAAGATATTAGTTGAAAGATAAAAAGTACTACTTATTTCTAATGTAAGCATTAAGTATGACTTAAAACTATTATAAAATATCTCAAATACAAAAATAAAAATAAAGTACATGAAGCCATTATTTTAATTTATATTATAACTGATATACATATTAAAGCTGATAAAGCTGATACGTAAATAGTGTGGAAATATTATTCCAAACATGTTTCTATAAATTAAAACAATATATTATAAAAACTTTACAATCTAGGTTTGATTAAATCATTTTTATTTTTATTTTTGTTATTATCAACTTTTTTAATACATCATAAACAAAAATATTTTTATTTAATTGAAAACCACATAAAAATAGATAATTTCAAGTCAGTTTAAACTTAAATTATGTGCAGTGTTTTTGTTGTTATTTTGATTATATTCAGTAATTTAATATTAATATATTATTTATTTAATATTTAATGATGTATTTACGGTATACAAATATTTATACGAGGAAAATGCATCATATGATATCGAAGGAGCAAGTACATCAGTTATTATTTACATACATAAAACATGTTTTCATTCATAATATATATCTTCTTTAAAACTCAATAACAAAATTGTTGTAAATGTAAATAATTCGTAGTACCTATAGAGAGAACTACAAATAGAGGAGGAGAAACCTACTTTAAAAAAGTACATTTCAAAAAGGCATAAGCTAAACAGAAAATATCCCGAAATTAGTGGAAGAGCTTGCCGTAGAACTGGTGACATTTTTGTTATTTACAGTTATTTCGATATTTTAAAGAAAAAAAAAAGATCCGAATGGGCCTCGTTCTGCTGTACACTTGAGGGTGAAGTGCGACTCTTTATAGGATAGGTCATTATAATGGATTTGTTAAATTTGAATTCAATGATAGGTATCATTGTATACGAAAAACGATTCTGAACGGAGATGATATGTTTGTCTAGAATATAATACAATGTTATTTATAAATATTGTAATAAGTATATTTTATTTTGAAACGAAAAAATTAAAAAAATTGAAAATTTAAATTGTCTATAAAGATTTGGTGAAAATTTCAAGTTGTTGCGGTTTTTCGTTTTTGAGTTAGAGCATTTTAAAAAACCGATATAATTTGTCAGTCTAGAATATTATACATTATATTATATTTTACATGTAATTGTAAGTCAATATTCGCTGTTCAAACGCTTATAAAAAAAATTGTGCCTATGGATTTTAATAATTTTTGAACTACTTCTGTGGAATCTTCTATTAAATTTTCAAGTATTTTATCACCGATTATAAAAAAAAAAATTAAAAAAAATCGAATATTTTAAATGCCTATAAGTGGCTTAAAAATCAATATAATATTTTGAAAAAAATATGACATAAAGGAAATGCCAATTTTAACAGCTGGTAAAAATTTCAAAAATCTGCGACTTTTACTTTTTGAATTATAACAAATATTTAAAATCGTTTAAGAATAAATCACTATTTTATGCAATTTCGTAAATATTTAAATTTCAAACAGTCATACAATTTTTTCCTCTAAGTCCGGTAGAATTTTTTTTAAAGATTTTTGAAGAGTGGCTTATAGATAACCTAGTGAACTAGAAGAGCCCTTTTATTTTCAATTAAAATTTGGAATTGTTATTCAATGTTAGAGAATGATATTCCACGAACAAACAATTCGGTGGGAGGTTGGCAGAATTCTTTTAATTATATGCTAAGTGCGCACCACCCATCAATTTGGACATTCATAACTACATTAAAAAAAGAAGAAAGTTTTAAAATTGAACAATATACGGCAAGCTTTGAACCACCAAAGAAAAAAATATATAAAGATTCCACAATAAAAGTAAAAAAAATATGTGATGACTATAAAAATAGATCAGTTGACGATTACTTACGTGACATATCAAATCATTTCCAATGTCAACTAGTATAAATTAAACTTAAATTATGTATATGACTTAACTTAAAATGAAAATAAAACGCTATAGGTATTATACTATTTATTATTTTTTTACTTAAATTTTTAATTATATATGATTATATTTATTATTGTTTTATTTAAATTGTCATGAAAATAAAATTTTATATATTGCGATACTTTTGTACCAACGACATATTTACTTTTGCAATATTTTTACCGCGACAATATTGCCGCGATATTTTGACGTGTATCCGATTTAGGCACAGCTTAAATATACCTCTGCAGTAAACTATCGGTCACTTATAAAATATTAAAAAATACATTTATGGTTAACGTGTGGCTGTTGTATAAAAACTATGATTGCGTGGAGCCATTGAGTCTTTTCTGTAACGACACATAAACTGGTCCGTGTGAAACGTGCCAAAAAACACAACTGTTATTTTTTGTATTCGAGTTGACGTACCAAAATATTTAGAGGAACATTATACTTTAGAATATAAAATCACATACAATTATATCTATAATATACTATCGTTTAAAAAGATATGGAAATACCTAAACTTAAGAAATTATCATAATTAATAGTTAAAATTTAATCGCTTCGCAAAATATGTGAAGAATCTGTAGGTACCTTATGTCTTTAAATGATAAAGAAAAGTACTATTTTCAAAAACAATCAAATTTACCAAGAAGAAATCTAGTAAACATTTCTTCCACGTGTAATTGATATTACAATATAGGTATTGTGAAAACTGTCCAAGACGAAATCGTAAGAACTTTCGGTTTTGGTTTTAGGACATGCTTGTCCGGTGTACAATATCTACGGTATTTTGTGATTTTTGACGGGACAAATTTCGATTCAAATTTTCGATAGACTTTTTAGGGCTTTTAACATTCGTCTTGGACAGCTTTCACCGCGTATGGTAGAATAAAAATAATTAAAACTTATATTACTGCCTGCGGTTCTTCATCCGGTTCGCGTGGAGCCGGTAACTGGCATTCGTCCGACGACAGGCATTCACTGTGACGGTACATTTTGCAGTTGACGCATTTGATCATGGGCGCCCACATCTTCCTCGTCTTGCAAACCATACACTTGTGATACCATTTCGTGAACGGTTTTTTCTCGAACAAATGTTGCCGATCCATTGGTTTTGCCCTGATGCTGAGTAGGCCGGCGCCGGCGCGAAAGTCAGGCTATACCGCGGTCAGACCGATTCGATATCGGGTAATAAAACGGTGTCGGGTGTGTAAGTATAAAATGTTGTTCGGTACGGCGCAGAAACAGTACGAACTGTTATAAAATCATCGCCTAGTAACGTGATCGGTCTTGTTCTGCAGTAATTCAGCCGAATAATAATACTAATAGGTAATATATATTAAACTAGATTATTGTTCGACGGTGCGATCGCGAAAAAAAAGATTATAGTAAAACGCCACGGATTATAGACGCAACACAACGAACGAGTAACGATCGTTGTTGGACTCGTGTCGTCCTTGACCGATCAGATGTTTCTCGGTTTTCACTGGATATATTATAATGTAATAGTTTTATTTTGTCCATAATACATCTATGGATTTCGCACACGAAGCGGACAGCGGTGATGAGGACGACAACGGCGCGCAATCGTTGAAAAAATAATGTTTCAACTGAGAGATAAACGACTTGCCCAACTGATAAAATAGCATCATGACATCACGATGCACAAATATTATTTTAATGAACGATTGCGTTTAAGCCCTCCAAACACTACGTGAAGCAATTGAAATGCAACTTGTGCGAATTGAGGTCCACCATCACGAAACGATATTCAGTCGATCGTACAGTGCCAGTCGCGTAACTTGTTTCGATTTCAAGTTCAAAAATGTCAAGTTCGACTAGTAAGAAAACATTGTTATGTACTAATAGTACACAAGGATACAAAAATAAATAAATAAATAATTATAAATAAATAAATAAAACGAAGTATTGGATCCACCTTTATATTTTAAATATCAACTACCGAACTTTTGTAGTGGCCAGGCTCTGTCCACCAAATATTTCTAACAATAGTCGAAAATGATATAACTACATTAAGTGCTTCCGCTGATACAAATCAAAATGTCAGTTGAAAAAATGAATGAAATCACATGCGATTTGCACGATACGATTGCCAGGCGACTAACACTGCCGGTCACACTTGTCGTCCGTCACAATCGCGTCGTTAGTGGATCTCTATTTACTTTGCTAGGAAATCGCAGGTGTCAATAACCATAACCACTGGCGGCAGCGGTGTCGCGATTCAAAAGGAAAAATTATATTCAGGTGAATACTATTATTCGTTTCATACGAAATTATGTGCTTAGATTTTCAGTAAATCTAATTGTTATTTCGTCGTGGTATAATATACTATATTATACCATTATACGAGAAGACTATCCTCGTCAACAAAAATATCGGGCATGGCACTACGTGCATTCAATACAACGGCTAGCGGGACGTTTATCTTCGTCAACAAAAATACCGGACGTAATATTCTGTGGTCACAAAAACAATCGGAGGCGTATTAAAGCATTTTCAAGTGAGGAAAACGTGGTCACTGTTCACACAACTCTCACCTAACACGATTAGAGACCCAAAAAAAAAAAAAAAAAACATCGCTGAAGTCGTCTATATTGACCGTGCAACAATACATTACAGCAACATGCGTACTACAGCATAATCAATTGGACAAATATACGTATTATTATAAGTATTTTTAGATTCTGAACGGAGTGATGGAATCTATTGGTTTTACAACGATGTGTGTTTTTTAGATTCTGAACGGAGTGATGGAATCTATTGGTTTTACAATGATGTGTGTTTTTTTTTTATTTTATTTTTTGTGTCTGGCGACACCTTTTTTGGCAGTAAAAATGCTTCGATTTGCTTATGTAGCAACTTTTCTGAAAGGAAAGTGAATCTAGTTGATACTATTTTTTAAATGCGACGGGAAAAACCCCAAAAAAAATAAGGGAAAAACGGGAGTTTTTACGCAAAACCAGTTTTCGACAAAATCAAATTTTTTATTTTGCTATAACTCAAAAACTAATCGATGTAAATACTTGAAATTGTCACCAAATGTTTAGATTAGCGTTCTCTATACACCGGTAAATTTTCAAAGTTTTTTGACTTTTATTGAGCTATTTATAGACAATTGAAATTTTCAATTTTTTAAGTATTTTTTTTTTTAAAATAACGATAAAATTTTTTTGGCCGGCCAGAAAATCTTGAAAATTTAATACAAGGTTTCTTATAAGTTGTTTCTTAACTGATAAAAAAAAATCTAAAATCGTAAGTCGCAATTTTTTTTTATAAGTGCTCAAAGTTCCAATTTATACGAAATATGTAAAAATTGCGAAAATTTGCAAGTTATTTTCTAGATAAAAATTCATAACATTTTTCTATTCATACTTATGGTTCAAAATTTTAACACTAGGTTATCTATAAGCTACTCTTCAAAAATCTTTAAAAAAATTTCTTCCGGACTTTGAGGAAAAAATTTTATGACTGTTTGAAGTTTAAATATTTACGAAATTGCATAAAATAACGATTTATTCTCGAACGATTTTAAATATTTGTTATAATTCAAAAAGTATAAGTCGTAGATTTTTGAAATTTGTACCAGCTGTTAAGATTGGTATTTCCTTTATGTCATATTTTTTTCAAAATATTATATTGACTTTAGTGCCACTTATAGGCATTTAAAATATTCGATTTTTTTATATTTTATTTTTATAATCGGTGATAAAAAAAATTTGGCTCCTACAAAATACTTGAAAATTTAATAGTAGATTCCACAGAAGTAGTTCTTATTGTCATTCAAAAATTATTAAAATCCATAGGCACAATTTTTTTTATAAGCGTTTGAACAGCGAATATTGACATAAAATTATATGTAAAATATAATATAATGTATAATATTCTAGACTGACAAACTATGTCGCTGTATGCAACTGCCAACCCATCCTAATTGAAAAATATATTTATTGTTTCAAAATAAAATATACTTTTTACAATATTTATAAATAACAATGTATTATATCCTAGACAAACATATTACTACGGGCTCACTACAAATCAATCACTGAACATCCAAGTGTGAATTCATTGATGTCTTCTACTACAATGGTATTTACAAATAGTAGTAATACTGTAAGTAAAAAATATAAATAAATATTGTTAAGTAAATAATTTTCAAAATTTTATATCTGCTAATTTTTTTTTCTGTGTATGCTTTATATTTTTTTAGTAGACAAATAAAAATCGTAATTTTTTTTTATTTTAATCAAACAGAAATATAATAAGTAGATGTATGTCGGGTGATTATAGTAATAGCAATCCTAGTAGTCAAGATTTGATAGAAGTAGACCCGAATTTAGTGAGGACATCACAGACAACCGTAAAACAGTCCCAGTGATAATGTGTTTACAAACTAGGGCAAAAGCTAAAATTACCTCTAACAAAATAATTAATTTAATTGATCTAATCGACAAATCTATAAATCGATAAATTTCGGAACAGTATTCCTGCACATATCGAAATGTCTGAATTATCGTTAGAGACAGCTATCAAATTAATTCCATACTTTAATGAACAGAATGAGGAGGATATTTATTCTTTCTTAAATGCCTGTTTTCAGAGTTTTCAGTGTCTAACGTAAAAGATACTTGCAATCCGATATTGGTTAAAGCAATTACAACTGAGTTAAGTGGTAAGGCGTTCGCGGTAACCCAAAATAGAGAAATTATAGATTGGGAAGGCCTTAAATCACTACTTGAAATTGTATTTTGTGCAAAACATACACCAGGGTAGTTACAGTTAGAATTAAATTCGACTAGACAGAAACTGGGAGAGTCAGTTCAAGAATACTCAGGGAGGATAGAAAAATTGTTCCACGAGCTATACAACGTATTAATTTAGGAAAAAATGAAATAACACTATCTGAGAAACCTGAAATGGTTCTCATAGCACGAAGTGAAATCATAATTCCAGTGACAGTTAATAGTTTACAATTGGAGAACCAACAAATTGTAATACTTGTCCAAGATATAAATAAAAGTGTAAGCTGTGGAAATGTATTAAACAATATAAAACATCAACAAATATTAGTCAGTGTGATAAATACTTCAGAAGAGTATTTTTCCATGGAAATTCCACAATTACAAAATCTATGATTTGAAATAATCAAAGAAGTAAACATCATGAATGTCATAGATGTTTCAGAAGAAACGTCAATTCCACTGATCAAATATAAGCATTAAAAAAATCAATAAGAATAGAACATAAGTCGACCGAAGAACGATCAACCATATTAGAATTATGCAGTGAATTCGACGACATTTTTCATTTAGACGGAGATAAAATTATACACACTAATACGGTTTACCACGAGATCAAGACGCCGCACAATGGGATGATTCCAATATTTAGCTGGCCAAAAATCACATTTTTAAAACCAACAAAATTCTAAATTTTATAGTTAACTATTATTCACTTGAACATTTTGTAGACGAATTTAAAATTTTAGATCAATAAGTTGAATATTGAGTGTAATAGAGTGGTTTGATTAGAAACATTCATCTTTTCATTCAATAATTTCGATTTTTACACGAAATATGTCAATTAATTTTATTCAGTTAAAATAGTTTTTTTTTTTCATACTTATATGTAAACTAACATAAGAAATGTGAATTCTGGAAAAATAGTTTTTTTTTTTTAACTAGTTTGACTGAATTAAATGAATTAACATATTTCGCAGATCAAGGGCATTTCGAATTCCAAATGATACGTTTTGGTTTAAAAGGTGGACTAGCTACGTTTAGTTAAGTTTTAACCGGTATCAAGGGCATAAAAGCTTTTGTTTATTTAGACGATGTTATCATTACTAGTATATCCCTTGAAGACCACCAGAAGCAATTAAAGGATATGTTATTCAAAATATTACGTGTGAATTTTTAAGAAAATAAATGTCATACTTAGGACATATCATCACCGAAGAGGGAGTTCAACCGGACCCTAAAACAATTAAAAGCCTTGTCAATTTTTCAATACCAAGAAATGCTAGAGATGTAAAATTATTCCTGGGCTTAGCAGGATATTATCGGAGGTTCGTATTATTTTTATACAATTACGCATAAAATATATTACCTAATATAATAAATTACGCATAGCTTTAACTCTGAAAACATTATTATTTTATTTATTCTAATAAAATAATAATTCAATTATTGCGTGTTTAACAGTTTTAGTATTTATTATTTATTATTTTAGTACTTTTATAGTTACTGATTTACTGTTAAGTATTTAATGCAGGGCTTGAAACCGAATTTTTTTTTTCGATTTCGATTTCGGTTTCTGATACCGGTATTTATTTTTTCCGATTTCGATTTCGGTTTTGAATAACGGTATTCACTTTTTTCGATTTCGATTTCGGTTTCGGATATCGGTATCTATTTTTTCTGATTTCGATTTCGGTTTCAGATATCGGTATTTAATTTTTTCAATTTCGATTTTGGTTTCGGATATCGGTATTTATTTTTTTCGATTTCGATTTCGGTTTTGGATATCGGTATTTATTTTTTCCGATTTCGATTTCGGTTTTGAATAACGGTATTCACTTTTTTCGATTTCGATTTCGGTTTCGGATATCGGTATTTAATTTTTTCGATTTCGATATCGGTTTTTAACGGTTTTAACCGGTATTCAAAATTGGTATTCAATACCGATTTCAAGCCCTGATTATTAGTGAATTTTGATTCATCAGTTGAACAAACATATTTTAAAAATAATGGTTCTTCTTGAACTTGTACCATTAACCATGCTATAAATGTGAGTCTTCTTTCGGAATCGACAGGTAACAAATGTTGTATTATGTTAGGTCGATATGCGTATAATTTATGTTTTTTTAAAATTGAATGTGCTTTTCCCACAGAGACACATAAATTGTTATAATAATATCTAGGGCTCGGAAGTTGTAGGAGCTAAAAAAGGTAAAATATGCATGCAAATATGCACGAAAAAATTGCAAAATATGCATTTAAAAAGGTAAAATATACACGAAAAAATTGCAAAATATGCATTAAAAATGTTAAATATGCAAAAATATCATTCTGAATTCCAAAAATTAAATACATCCGTGATGTTGTTTACAAATTAATCATATACATAAAAATTATTTATAACTAAAAAAAGTATAACTGGTTGGCATTTCGACATCTTATTGAGCTGAAAATAAAATTAATAATATTTTCAGTATTTTTCAAATTACGAAAATAATACATGTTTTCTAATATCTGTTAAGTTATTGCATTGAACCACTTATATTTTCTTAAGATTTTCTATTTCAAATGAACGACGATTATTCGATAGAAGATTTTTATATCGAGAAAACGATCTTTCAACGTCAGTTGACAACAAACAATACATCGTTGTGGCGTATACCATTAGGCTATAGTAAAAACATTGCATTATCAAATAGTTTTGTAATTGTAGAGAAATTGGCTTTTTCAAGTACTTCCGTTGTCAAAAGAAAAATTTTACCAGGACCATCTGACAACAATGTTCCCACAACTACGTTAGCGATGTACCTCCCTTCCACATCAGTGGTTTCGTCGATTGACACCTATATTTTGTTTCCTAACATTTCATGTTTATTTGTTTTCAAATGCTGCGTGACCGTAAATTTTTTTTCTGCATTTACTTTAACTGAACATACTTCACAAAATAGTATATCGTCATCAGTTGAAAACACGTCTCCATATTCTCTTAAATATTTTTGTAAATTAATGTCTTTTGGCATTTTAATAAAATTGAAATAAATAATTAAATATAAAATTGATCACGCACTACGGTATTTTACGCACTTCACCTACTAACAATACGACGTCTAAACGAAACTGTCAAACAACAATCGTGTACAATCGACAGTAACGATAAACGAAGAAACCATCATTATATTTACGATAGCTTATTAATCAAATAACTCCGTAATTGACTATTAGTCATTTTGAGTTTTATATTAAATATTAGTTGAAATATACAGGTTAAGAAAGAAAAAAATCAATTTTTTTAGAAAAATATGAAATATGCATAATATGTGTATAAAATCAATGAAATATGCACTTTTTAGCTAAAATTGGCAAAATATGCAAAATATGCATTTATAATTTTTGTATTTAAACTCGTCATTGTATAGAACGGATTAATAGCTTGGTCTGCTATAAATTGAGAACATACAGAAAAATATGCAACTCCTACAACTTCCGAGCCCTAATAATATCTATAAATGTTTGAATAAAATAGAGCGTTGAAATATGCCATAAATACGAATTACCTAATTTATAACTTAAAACTGTCTTTTTAAATGTCAATTTTGAAGATATCAAAAAACTATAATGATCAAAGGTGCTTAGAAAAAATAGAGGAATCCAAATCCAGTGTTAAAAATAGTGGTTCCCGTTTAAGAAATTTTTATTTTACTGCGCATGCGCAGATAAAAATAGTTAAAAATTAGAATTTATCAGAAACATATGTATTTATATGTCCTGTCATAGGCGAAACTACGGGTCAGGCCAGTCAGCCTGACCTAATACCGACTAAAAATTTGTATATATTATATATTTTAATAATTATTTAGGCATTATAAATAATTATATTATTATATTTATATTTGTAAACTTATACATTTGTACGTTTTATATAATACCACTCGTACCTATTATTACAACTTTAAGTGTACGAATATACTAAAAGAGTGACTACTATATTTTACTGTCCTCGATGTGATGATCGATTGTGATGATGTCATTGAAGAATTTAAAAAATTGGTACCATTTAATCGTCGTCTGTTATTATAAATGTATTAATTAATTATTATAATTTTATTTATTATTAAATATTTAAATTGTAAAAAAAATATTCATTAGAATATAATTAATATATATGTATGTATACATTAAACAAAATTACTATATTATAAAGTTGTTAATAGAAGTATTTTTTATATTTTTATATTTGGCCTGACCTAATAAAAGTTTTTAGTTTCGCCTATGTGTTCTGTACCCTGTAAAAAAAAACCCGAATCAAATTCAAGATCATGCGTTCGAAATTTTTCCTGTTACCTTTAAAATTGAACACACGGTATCAGTTAGTAATTTGTTAGTGATCTAAAATTAACTTCCCGTAACCCGTCTATGTAATCAATAATCATAAACACAATTTCAAGAAAATAATATAAAATCGTATTTATACTTCGTGGAATAATATTCTTGGGTTATTCTAATTAAAACTTCGGCAGTGACCTATCTTTGATTTTTATTTTTCTACAAATATGTTACGAAAATAAATTATTTATAATTTTAACCATTTTCGTATAGATATTCATATATTTAAAAAGTTAAAGGGGGAGGGGGGTTTGAACACCCAAACCCCCCCCTCCGTGTGTACGCCACTGCTTCAGTATCTAGTAGATGTTTTAATTTCTGTTTTTGATATCGGTATTTTTTTTTCTGATTTCGGTTTCGATTTCGATATCGGTTTTTAACGGTTTTAACCGGTATTCAAAATCGGTATTCAATACCGGTTTCAAGCCCTGATTTAATGTTTATTTTACACTACATAATACTAGCTTCTATTAAAGTGTATTCGTATATTTTAAAATATTATAGGTAATGTTACTTAACAAATACAACCAGTTTATCAAAATATTAATTTTTTATTTTAGAAAATAAAACTAACAGATCCTACTATAAAAAATTCATCACCATCTAAAAATGATCTTAATATTAAGACTCCTGAAACCAGCGAAACCAGTATACCTTCTTCATCTTTCACTTCAGTTAATATAAGAACTTATGACATAATATGTTTTGTTAACCGTTTATTGTTTCATAGTGAAATTCATACAGTTATAAATAATATATGGACACCAGATATAGCATTTAATTTTCCCATACATAAAAACTTCGATAAAAATAAAAAAGGGCAAACTAGCAAATTTCAATTTAATTGGTTATTAAGATGGAGATGGTTAGCATACTCTGAGAAAGAAGATGGTGCATTTTGTAAACTTTGTGTTGCTTTTTCCAAATCTGAAGGAGGAATAAATGATCAGAAACTTGGTGCTTTGGTAATAAAGAAATTTGATAATTGGAAACATGCTATAGAAACATTTACTAAACACGATAAATTAAATTATCACATCAAAAGTGCAATAGATACTGATAACTTTTTAAAAATGAGGAATAATCCAAGCATATCTATTGAAAATCAATTAGATACAGCACGTAATAAACAAGTAAATGAAAACAGAATAAATATTTTACCTATAATTGAAGTTATTATTTTATGTGGTCGTCAAGAGCTTGCAATACGAGGACATAGGGATTTTGGTAAAATCAATGTAGAAACAATACAATCTACAAATGAAGGAAACTTTAGGGAACTACTGCGGTATAGAGCTCGTGGTGATCTAAAGCTTAAAACATTTCTTGAAGGTCCAGGTGAACGAAATAAATATATTAGTCCTACTAGCCAAAATGCTATTGTTGATTGTTGCAACACGGTGATACTTAATAAAATTGTAGCTAAAATAAATAAGGCAAAATGTTTTACTGTCCTTGCTGACGAAACTGCCGATATATCTGGTATAGAGCAAGTGTCTTTATGTGCTAAATATATTGATATAGATGAATTAGTTGTCAGAGAAGATTTTTTGCAATTTGTTCCCACAAACGATTTAACTGGCAAAGGCTTAGCAACACTCATTATTGAAAATTTAAAGGCGTTTGGGATAGAACTTAAGTATTTACGTGGACAGGGGTACGATGGGGCTGCAGCTATGTCTGGACAATTGAATGGTGTTAGATCACATATTTCTCAATTATATCCGATGGCAACTTATGTTCACTGTACAGCACACACCTTAAACTTGGCAGTATCTAAATCTTGTACAATACAACCAATCAGAAACTGCTTGGGTACGATTGGAAAAATACGAGATTTCTTTGTATACTTAAAACGAAAAAATATACTTTCACAAGCGATCGAAGACTTTAATGGAACAATTAATGCAAAAACATTAAAACGAAACTGTGCTACAAGATGGATTGAACGTTTTCATTCAGTTCATGATTTTATCGAACTTTTGGAATGTGTCATTGATTCCTTAGACACTATTAGTAGTTGGGCCGATGGTGATACCTCAAGTCAAGTAAATAATTTAAAACTTTCAATCTTACAAGGAGAGTTTATCATATCACTTTTGGTTTTATCTAAAATATTTGCAGTTGGATTGCCACTGTCTAAACAATTCCAAAGCGTTGCTATTGATTTAAGAGAAGCTATGGGTTTAGCTAATGAGACACTATCTGAATTAAAATCTATTCGAACTAACATTGATGAGTATTTTAAAATAATAATATTTATACCTTATATAGACATGTTTATAAATGAAATTGAATTAAGATTTATTGATCATTAGAAAACATTAAAAGGATTTCAAAACTTATTTCCGAAAACGTCAGAAATGTCAACAATTGAAAAAGATGAATTTATTAGTTTGATAGATTTTTATAATGATGATATGCCAGATAAAAATAAAGATATTTTGTTATCTGAGTTAAAACTTTGGCAACGTAAAATACTTGCACTAGAAAGACAGCCTACAAATGCTATGGATGCTTTAATTATCTGTAATGACATGTATCCAAATATATACAAATTACTACAGATTTTAGCAACACTACCTGTCTCAATAGCTTCATCCGAAAGATCTTTTTCATCATTGAAGAGAATTAAAACGTATCTAAGGAATACAATGTCACAGGTATTTATATAATTTAATATATAGGAACTGTATATTTAATTAAATAAAAATATGAATGATATTTTAAATTTTTAGAAAAGACTAAATGGATTGGCAATGCTGTCCGTTCATCGTTCAATATCAGTAGATGCAAGGGAAGTGTTGGACGAATTATCTACAGTCAAGCGCCGAGTGGATTTTATTATAACAATCTAATATAAAACTAAGACAACTATTTATAACTAATACCAATTTGAAACAAAATAAATATGACGTTTAGTTTAACTAATAACTTGTAATTTGTATCATAAATATATTTTATAACCCCACCCCCCCAGAAAAAAATCGTATCTACGCCACTGTATAGAATAATAATTACTGGAGATTTATTTTTATTAAAACTCAGAAACCCAGAAATAAATCATTTAGTGAACTTTGTATCTATCAAAGTTCTGATATACATGAAATATGTTCATTATATGCCAATATTACAAAAATATTCTCAAATATTCCCTTACGTGTTAAATATTCTCTAACCCCTAAAATATGTTTTTTTGGACAAAATAAATTTTTTCTTGTGAATTCTGTGTTTCATGAATCGTAAAAATTTCTCACTCCCATTTAAATGCATAGATTAGAAACAAATATGTAAAATCATAAAAATCCGACCTCTAGTCATAACAAATAAAATCTAAAGAAAGTCGCAGGTTATTTATTCGAAGCGCCGGAAGAGTTTGTATTGGGACATTGTGTGTCTCAAAATCTTGAAATGAATCAAGGACTCGCTCTTGAATTTAAAAGAAAATTTGGTATGAATGAAGAACTAAAAAAATAGAATAAACAAATCAATGAAATAACAATAATCAAACATAGTTACAGAAAACAGAAGCATTTTATATTTAATTACCAAGCAATACCATTGGCAAAAACCTTCTTACAAAAGTGTGTTCTATACACTCATCGAAAGTTTTGTTTAGGAAATAATATTTTGAGACTGGGACTACCAAGAATCGCAAGCAGGCTAGATAGTCTAGATTGGACTAGAACAACAGAGTTGTTAACGTAGACAAGTTTGATGAATATGCAAAACAGTCAGAAAAACTATTTGTAGATTTATATCCGTGGTTCTACATGCCATTCAGTGTACACAAAGTGTTGATTCACGGAGGGGATATTATACGTGCAGCTCTTTTACCAATAGGTTCGGATATTATTATAGCTATATTATAATATTTTTATGATCCCAGATTATTATTATTATTATATTAAATCGAATTATTAGTATCATTAGTCTTTATATATATATATATAAAAACCGTATACACCAAAATACAGGAAGGAATGGCAAGCTATGAACGAATTTTCAACTTGGATTTCCTCAAGCAAAAAGGGTGAAACATACTTCCATAGCAAATTGTGCAATGGTGATTTCTTGGGTGGACTCTCTGCTATAAGAAAACATTCGAAATCTGAAAAACATACAAATAATGTCAAGGTGATTTCCAACACGACCCGTATTGATACCATGTGCAATACTGCAAAGTTCCAAAGTCTAGAAAACCAAAGAAAACAGGCAGAAATTCGTTTGGCAATGTTTATAACGGAACATAACATATCTCTCAGAACTTCTGATCACTTGGTTCAACTTGTGAAAACGTTAGCACCAGAGTCAGAAGTTCTGAAAAATGTTTCCAGCAACCGAACGAAAGCAACCTCAATAGTTAAAAATGTTGTGGGAAAGTATGGGTTTGAAATTCTTGTGGCTAAAATGAAAACCCAATATTTTTCCATCATTATCGATGAGTCCACAGACAAATCGTCTGTTAAACATTTGGCGATTATAATCCGTATGGTGGATAATGAACAGTTTGTGGTAAAGGATGAATTTGCTTGCTTTCAAGAAATTTCTAACGCGACTGCTATTGGAGTATTTGAGGCAATTATGGATTTCTTTAAAACGAACAATATTCCATACCAGAAAAATCTTATTGGATTTGCTTCAGACGGTGCTGCTTTAATGTTTGGAATCAACCATTCAGTCAAGACATTGTTAGAAAATAAAGTAAAGGGTATATTTGTTATGAAATACGTTTGCCATTCGTTGGCATTGTGTGCTTCTTACGTTTGTGAGAAAATACCCAATTTTGTTGAAGACTTGGTCAGAGAAGTATATGTGTACATGAAATATAGTTTCAAGCGACAAACAGAGTTTAGTGCATTTCAAACCTTTGTAGAAAGTAAACCTCAAAAGCTCCTTCAACCAAGCAAAACTAGGTGGCTCACACTGCATTCTAGTGTAAAAAGAACGATTGAACAATATCAAGCATTAAAGTTGTACTTTCGAGGTCAGTATTTAATTGATAAAAAAGCAGAACAAATTTTTTCCAAATTATCAAATAAATTTACGATACTTTATTTAAATTTTTTAGACTTTGTATTACCTATGTTAACAAACTTAAATTTATTGTTTCAATCCCAGAGTCCTCAAATTCACACTGTCTATTCTAAAGTGTCAACTACTTACAAAGCTATTTTAGATTGTTATATAAAACCTGAATATATACAATCTACTGATGTTTCTAAATTACAATATAGGAAACCTTCAAACTTTTTGCCCTCCGAAGAAATATATTTAAGTAGTGTTTATGCAGTAGCTTTTTCAAAACACAATGATTTTTCTAATCAAGACAAACATGAGTTTTTTAACAATTGTCTACATTTTTATATTGAATGTAGTCATCAAATTTATAAGCGTTTCCCCTTTAATTCAGATCATATGAAATTATTAAAATCTATATCAATTTTGGACCCGAAAAATATAAAAAAAACAATCAGTGTTGCTCCTATTGTAAGTAATTTTCCCAAACTCAATATCAACCTGAATGATATTGATCGAGAGTGGAGACTTCTAAGAAATTATAATTTAAATTTTAACTTAGAGTTAATGGAATTTTGGAAAATAGTTAAAGATTTAAAAAATGGAGATAATTTAGAAGAGTTTTCTACTTTGAATAGTTTTATATCTTATGTACTAACTCTACCTCACAGTAGTGCATCCGTTGAACGATTATTTAGTTCCATAAATTTAAATAAGACTAAAATCCGCAATCGTATTTCTACGGATACAATGACAAGCATACTGCATTCAAAAAATGTATTAATTACTCAAGCCCAACATTGTTATGAATTTAATATTTCACCTGATATGGTTCGCAAGCATTCATATGAAATGTACAAGTGAACCTTTTTTTTTGTTTTAATTTTTATACTGTTATTCAAAACCTTAAACAAGTTTTGTGTTGATATTATTATGTTTCTAATTTTCAAAACTTCAAAAGGTGTATTTTATAACTATCTATTGTGATATTAATATTGTTATATTCTAATTTTGAAAATATTTAAAATATAAACGTTACTAGTGACTATTTTATTTTATTTATAATATTATAATTTTGAATTTATAAAAAAAATCTCAAGGAAGAGATTGATGTAACCTGGTGATATTATTCTGTTTGTAATTTTCAATACTTTAAAAGGCTTATTTATTATTTTATAAGTTACAATTGTTTTATTAATACTGTTATGTTTTAATTTTGTTCTTTATATTTTTGTAAAATTCAAAAGGTGAATTTTATGAAATACTACTTTATTATTAACTTCATTATATTTTAATTTTGAAAAACTTCAAAATATAAATGTTACCAGTGACTATTTTATTTTGTTTATAATGGTATAATTTTGAATTTATAAAAAGAATCTCAAGGAAGAGACTGATGTAATCTAGTGATATTGTTATACCTTAGTATTAAAAACTGTTTACTTGTTTTTTTATAATTTTTAATAAAATGCTTATGTTATACTTTAGATGTGTTTGTTTCTTATTCATTTATATTAACTTTAGTTATTACTTATTAGTATGTTCAAATATGTCTATTGTGTACTATGTAGATCAGGGACTAAAAACTTTAGGGTTTTAGTTCTCAAAAATACAAAATGTTGGTTTCATTTCAATCAATTATAATACCAATTATATATTTTTATATTTTTTTATATTTTTTAATAATTATATATAGGTACAGTGCAAAAATAATGTCATTATAAAGGTAACCTTAGAAAGATTTATTTTATATTTTAATGACTATATAAATAATATATAATAGGTACTATATAAAATATAAATAATTATTAATAACACTAAACAATAATTATTTTTATGATATATGAATAAGATAGGTATAATAATATTTAAATTAATATATAATATATCTATAGGCTATAAACATGAAAATAGTAAATACTGGCATATAAGAAAGATTAGATGACACAAATGAAAATATTATGTACCAGTAGTTATTATTTCTGGAAATACTGATTAATCGGTATTGCTACCGTCCATTTAGAAATATAGGTTAATATAGATATAGGTTCTGAACGTCTATTTTGATACAACATAAGGTACTCATTTAAGATTTAAATCCTTAGATATAAAATACAACAACAACGAATTAATATATACTATACAAATATTAAGTACAAATATACTATATATATACTGATATAGTATATTATAATTCGTGACAACAAATTATTGTTGTTTATATCTATGTTTAAATCGTAGTCCCTACTCGCTATCGGGTTTATTACCGATTAAATGGAAATTGGAGTAATATTTCTATTATTGATAAAACTATATATAGACCTACAGACTTCAATTCTATAATGTTCATTATAATTTATAATTAGAAAAAATATCTATTGAATTGTTAAAGTTGATCCAGAAATTCATTTAATCAAAAACTGAAAATTAAGATAAACATTTTAAAGATTTTAAAAAGTTCAAAATCCCCGGAAAGATGAATTATCCTCAATCAAGTTATAATTCCTATTGGACTTCTCAAAATCCTCCGAAAAAGGAAAAATCACCAACAATGGCAACACTGCACTGGACAGCAGAGTCAGCAAACCAGAAGGGTGTGGCATTCTGATTCCAAGGAGAACAATAACACAATCGATTCAACAACATCGATAGTAATATCGATAGTACGAAAATCGTATCGATATTGTCACATTGATAGTCACGTCGCCGAAGCAGCCGCCGCCGTGACGTCAGCCTGAATAGCCGCCGCCATAGCAACCGCCGACGTAGTAGCCGCCGCCGTAGCAGCCGCCATCATATTCGCAACGTCATGATATGTAATACATTGTATTCAATCATTTTTACGGGATTGTTACAATTCTTATCATTTGTATCAAAAGGGCATACCAAATACGAAGTTGAAAAGATTCAACATCCAGCAGGAATCTATTATCAAGCAATAACAAATGTAGGACTATCTAATACTCATTGGCATTTGCTAACTTATTTAAATATAACAAACTATAATGAAAATTTTGAGAAAATAATAAATATCATAAGTAAAGTTGAAATGTCATACAAGTTAGGAGAGCAATTAGAAAATCAAAACTTGGAACACATATGTAATCAATACCAATATCAAGTTACACAATTTTTAACAGAAATAAAAAACAATAAAGAACATTAAAATTAATTAACCACCCGACAATTGATAGATCCCGTTCAAAAAGAAGAGCAATTAATTTAATAGGGAGAGTTGAAAATGTCTTATTTGGCTTTTATGATGATAGAGATGCAAGTTATTTTTACGATAAAATTAGAGATTTCAAAGAATCAAAATTTAAAACAACCCAAATATTAGATTCATAAACTCAAATTTTAAAATCTATGTTATCTAATGTCAATTCTTCCCTCATAGAATTAGCAAAAAAATCGAGAGACTCTAACCGAGAAAAAACTACTTAATTCATGAAATTGCAGTAGAGAAAATAAAAGTAGACATTTTAAACTTCAAAGTTACTTTAGAAGAACGAATTGCACTACTCAATCTTATTCTAATACAATATTCGTTTGAAAAAGAAAATTTAGAAAACATTGTAAGCTCTGCTATTCACGGATTAATTCATTCTAGCTTGTTAGATTCCCAAACTCTGAAAGAACAACTAAAAAAAAATGAATCACAACTACCAGTAGGAGTAACGATCTAAATTGATTTAGATAAGTCAGGATTATCAGAACTACTAGACTAGCATCAGTTAGTATAGTTTATTTAGACGAAATATTAATGTTCATTATAGAGTTACCAATTATAGATAACTTTGAATTTATATTGTATACAACTATACCATTGCCCATAAAATAACACATATACTGTCATAGCCCCAAATACCGAATACATAGCAGTAGATAAATCTAGATTGTATTACGTAGAATTAAGTACATTACAAATATCAAAATGTAAAAAAACAGTTAATCAATTAATATGTACACATGATCAACAAATTTTCAACGCTGATGGATCTTGCGAAATATCGGTTTTCAGAAGACCAGATATTTTTAGTTGATACAAGCATTGTGAAATATGTACCATTTAGTAATAACGTTTGGCATAGATTAGAGGAAACTAATTCCTAGTTATTTGTAACTAACGTAGAAAATATCATTATTAAATGTAAAAAAAAGGTCAGAACCAATAGAAATAAGATTAAATGGTACTGAAATACTTAAATTAGACATTGATTGTGATGCTAATATTGATGACGGCACTATCTTAATTCTAAACCGAAAAATTATGTCGAAAATGTATAAAAATTTCGTCCTCAATTAAATGATTCCGTAATTCCAGAATTTCAATTAAATATACCAAAAACTATTTCAAAAAATCTGTTATAAATGAAAAATACAAACAAATTAAAAAATAACTTAATTCAGTTAGTTGAAAATTCTAAATCATTAAACGAACTGAATGCAAAAATCAATAATGAAATCCCAGACAATAAAATACAGATGTCAATACATTATTTTTATATAATTATAGTCATAGCAGTTATCAGTATGAGTCAATTAGTATTAAAATTAGTTTAAGAAATTTAGAAAACTTTTAATAAACCTGTAAAACAAATATAAAACTCAGTAACCAAATCAACAGCAATGGAAATCCAAACAGAGTCAGCTCATGAAAGTCCCTTGCCCAAGATTGTTTAAGGTTGGACAACGAACTTTCATTTAACCCTGAGGTTGTTATGATCCCCGATTATTATTATTATTATTATTATTATTATATTATATTGTATTATTAATATCATTAGTCTTTATATAAATATATACCTATATATCTTTATGTTATGTGGGGACTAATGCAGAGTAAGCATTTTTCGTCCGCTGGACGTCTAACGCCGTTCGTCTGGACAGTCAGTCGTAAACCTAAATCATAAGCATAAATGTAATATACTTCAAATAACTAACGACTCAATTATAATAAATCATCTTTTAGTATTAAAACTCTTGTGTATACTTTTCTATCTCTGGAATAAACCCAACAAAACCCTGGTGCAACCGAAAATTGCGAACTTACAACGTTACGTGAAGCCAACGGACCAAACCGCAACGGCGTCACACATCAATATGTATAACATTGCGTTTATATATTATTTTATTTTAGGTCAATTATCTGAAGAAGCTGCCGAAACTTGTATTAAGGAATTGAAAAGGATCAGGCTTTATCATACAAGAAAATCACTTCGTGTTAATACTAATACAGATTTATTCCAAATATTATTGGTATTATCAGACCCTAAAATATCAACGATTCGAAAACTACTAAAAAAAAACAAAAACATGACCTTTCGAAAGCGATAAAATCACTTTTGGTATTAGAAAATATTATCAGTAACAAAGAAGAAGAAGAACACTTTGAAGAATCATATATCGAACAATTAAGTGATAGTAATGAAAATAGTGATAATGACCTAGATTTAAGTACCTAGTTTAAGTTTATTTTATAGTCTAAAAAAAATTATTATTTTTTTTATAAATAAAAATTAATTTACTAAAATAATAATTTTGGCGTGCTAGAATTGATTTCATCCCACTGTGCGCCGTGAAGTTTATTAGATAATTAACTAATTAATTAAAGTGGTTACCAATTTGATAAAGACACCATCCAGAGTCGATGTAGAAATGTAAGACTTTACGTATTGAACTGTTGGTTACTTTGACGAAGAAAAAGGTTTTTTTTTTTAGTGAAAAAAACCAGCATTTTACATGTAGTGAGAAGAGAAATGTAACGAAGAAGAAAATAAGGTATAGGGGTACGATGTTTCATTGTCGACTGACGACGCGCGAACGATTGTTTTATCTATACCGAAACGGGAGACTTTTTTCCCTTTTACTTGTTTTCGCAAACATTGATATTATCTGAAACAAATCTAAAATCTAAGTCATTGCTTAAGTGTTTGGAAAACATATATTCATTTACACGATTATACGTTTGTACTGTCCTCGGGACGGCGCTGCGTTCAAATAGCAGGTACTTCATGATACTGACTGTCCGGCATTCAGCTATGACGCCGTCTTTATTAACACGGGAGCGCTGCTGATCCAATGTGAAATAAATAGTGTTGGTTTCTCCTGCGCTTATTCAAACATGAGTTCTGCAATGGTCAAGTTTAGTAAGGAGCAAGACGAGATATTAGTTGAATGTGTAGCTAAACATCCCCCAATTTATAATCCCGAAAATAGGGATTATAAAGATTTGAATATACGAGATGCAATTTGGAAGGATATAAGTGGCAATGTTGGACGAAGTGGTAAGCAAAATATTATAAATATTGTTTGTAAAAAATATTATATTTTTAGGAATAAAAATATATTAATGGTATAAATAATTTTTTTCAAATAATACATTGAGATTAAGTATATTTTATTTTAAATATCATTATTATAATATTACGAGTAGAATAATACGTGTACAACAGATCGTATAATTTAAGATAAATTATTATTTTCAAGCAAATACTTTGACATTGCCTATTAATGAATGATATAAATCTTTCGGTCGCAACTTAGAATCGTCTAGATCAAACCAACATGACGCGAACGCGATATTAATTCGAAATTCGCGTTCACGGTTTGCGTTCGCACAAGGGAAACCGTACCTTAAAGAGATCAGACTGTGAAAAGCGTTTCCGCCGCATGATCTACGGGTGATACGCGCTCTCCGCTAGGGTTGGTAGCACTGTAGGCTACCAGGATCGTGATAGCGTAGGAGTATCGAGCAGATAATGGCCGCCCTCGTCGTATTAACTGTAACAATATAAGGGAAATCGAGGCACCTGTTATGTATACCTGTTGATTGCTCTCGTCCGTTCTGCGACGATATACACGTCGTGTACGAGCACCAGTTTTACGTGTTCTTTTTGTCGTTCGCGCGTTCTACAACTGCTACTGAGATGGACCTGACCGACAAAGTGATGCGTTGCTTCAAGCCGTCCAGAGTGTTTGACAACAGCCGAGAATTGGTCAACAGTTTGGACTTCTCGGCGGCTGGTGACTATGTCGTAACGGGTGGTAGTGATGATCAGATCGTGTTGTATGACAACATAAACGGCAAGCAGAAGAAGGTTTCCTTAACCAAGATGTACGGTGTCGGTCAAATAATATTCGGTCACACCAGCACAACGGTTCTGCACACCTCGACCAAAATCAACGATACCATTAGGTAAGACAACATCTTGAACAATAGTCACCAATTGGTGGTCTGTAAGAAAATCTCTGGATAGACACCTGAGACATTTTGTCATTATAAACTGATAGTATAAGTCATCTGTAGAAATTAAAGTAACAACTAAGACATTATATGGCTAGTACGATAAGGAATAATTTAAGTTACAATTAATTGATACAGACATTGAAAAAAAAAAATGTTAATATATGATGTCAGCAAAATTTGAAATCGCTGTTATTTTTGCTATTTTATTGTTATAGTATTTATTCTCAAACCTTAATAATTGTAATTCAAATCAATTATGTATAATTTGATAGGTACTGTGTCACTATAAGCAACCTATTTGACATGCGATTCGCTTTATATTTTTTTTTAAAAAGTTGTTCACTCTCATCAATTCATTTTTTTTTAAAACAACCTCGATCAATTAAATAATCTAATTTAATCAAATATAAAATAGAATGTATGAATTGTGCTGAAACACAATGTAAAGTTTTATGATAGATAAATAATTTTTTAGTGATCATATGTGCTGCACGAAAAAAAATATTTTATGTTATTAATATGATTTATTTTGCTTTCCTTTGATGTAATAATTCAGCCGATCAACATTTTTAATAAATGTTCACTTGCTCGTTTATACTATAAAATACTTCCAATCAACTTATCACACTTGTGATTAACTATTTTTATTTGATTACAGTTAATGATATATATGTGTAGGTATTAGGTAATCATTTTTTTTTATTAGAAAAGTTGTTTTTTTATTTCATATAGTTGTATGTAATAGCTGATAATATCTAACTGATGACTTACATGTTTAAATTATAATATAATAACATATTTTTGTTTGAAATATAATAAATATCTATAATCAATAAAAATATTGTAATAAATATCAAGTAATTTAATAATACAATTTTTATTTGGTAGGATTACTAATTAACAGTTAACATTCTAAATATTAATTTAATATACATATATATTCTTCATTTTGAATTTTCAGATATTTATCCCTGCATCAAAATAAGTATATTCGATATTTCATAGGCCACACAAACAAAGTTGTTTCTTTAATTAAATCACCAGTTGAAGATATATTTGTTAGCGCATCATTGGACAATAGTCTCATGCTATGGGATTTAAGGTCTCCAAATTGTGAAGGACATATAAGTGTAGCTGGAAGACCTGTGGTAGCTTTTGATCCAAATGGTTTAGTGTTGGCAGTCGGCATAAATTCTAAAACAATTAAAATGTTTGATATCAGGTAAATATAAAATTTTTGTGGTTTATTTATTTATTTATTTATTTATTTATCTACACACAGTATTTTTTTGACCATATTATATTTGATAATAGAAATTTAAAAAATGGATCATTCATCACTGCAAATTATACTGAGAACACACAATATGACTGGACGGACCTCAAATTTAGTCCAAATGGCAAGTTCATAATCATACCTTGTCATGGACCCTTAATCAGATTGATAGATGCTTTCAACGGTGAACCTATTAATTCATTTACTGGCCACCAGAATAAAAAAAGTATTCCTGTTGAAGCTTCATTCAGCCCAGACTCAAAGTATGTTATCAGTGGGTCAACTGATAGTCGTATTCATGGATGGAATGTAAAATCAGGATCTAAAGTTTGCATATTGGAAAGTTACAATACTGGTCCAGTTAATTGCGTTAAATTCAATCCTAGATACATGATGATAGCCTCAACAAGTACAAATATGGAATTTTGGTTGCCCAAATATAATGTTGTATAGCTTTTCCTTATGTAGAATCATGAAATCGGTACTGTATACATGTGGTTTAAAATAGAAGTTTGAAATATCACAATAGTTACTATTTAAACTCTTATATTTTTAAAAATATGAAATATTCAGAAACTGAAGTCTGATTGACTGAAATTTTAACTTGTCTCTTTTCAATAAAACAATAAATCATACAGATAATTTATTAAACTGAAAAAGCACAGTAATCAGAGTATTACTATTAAATTTTGGATGTTTCAATTATTAATATTTTTATACTGTACCTTATTTTATTGACTATTCATGTATTTGTGTATTGTAAAATAGCAAAAATTAACTGATCTTGAATTGGAAATTAATTATTTACATTTATTTAAAGCATGTTATAATTAATCATTGGAGTAAATATTAATTTAAAATTATGGAAATTTGATTTTAGAAATGTTAAACATAGTTTATGTTTTCAGTATAAATAGTTAAAATAGTAGCATTTTTATTATACATAAATGTTATATTAATTAGATAATGTAATATTAATTAAAATATACCAGTTCGACATTTATATTATATGACTCATACATATTATTTCAATGCTTCTAGGCTGACATAAAATCTTATAACTGACAACGGCCCAGGGAGATAATCTCCCTAACTCCCCTGGCCAATCCATCACTGATTGTGTATAATCTTTCGTATTTACCAGTATTCTGTTAATTAAACCAAAATCATGGTCACTAGGCATGAAAGAATGACTTCTTATAGGATATAAAACTTGGACTTATTTTCCTACTATTTTCCACTGTTATGGACATGTATAGTAAAGGTTCTCAAGATAATCACTAACGGGGGGTTATATAAGTAGTAGAATAGATCTATCATTAATATTGAACGATATACTTACGAATATATTCACAAAATGATCATGAATAAAAATAACAGGTGAAAAAATAATCTTAAACTTAATAATTCAGGGTTGGGCCTCAGTAATATTTCTAATTCTTAAACTATCATTAAAGTGACATGTGAAAGGTTGTAGAATATAGAATTCGCAAAACCAACCACTTAACAAGACAGGGTTAGGCGCTCAGTAATAAATGCTAATCTGATTAATGGAAAATATGCGAAATATAGAAATTACGAAGCCAACCATTAATGTATAAGATTCGTGATTTAATACACAATATAAATCATACACGGGTCTAGTGGTTTTACATGAGATCTTAGTATATAAGGAGGTTCTTAACAAACCAAAAGTCAGATGTGTTTTAGTCCGGATATAGCAAACACCACGCCACATTATTTTGTAAATGTTTTAATTTATAATAATTCAATAAAAAGTATTAACTTAACTTTTTAGTCAATAGATATCATTGTATTCGAATAACGATTCTGAACGGAGTTAATATGTTTGTCTAGGATATAATACATTGTTATTTATAAATATTGTAAAAAGTATATTTTATTTTGAAACAATAAATATATTTTTCAATTAGGATGGGTTGGCAGTTGCATACAGCGACATAGTTTGTCAATCTAGAATATTATACATTATATTATATTTTACATATAATTGTATGTCAATATTCGCTGTTCAAACGGTTATAAAAAAAATTGTGCCTATGGATTTTAATAATTTTTGAATGACAATAAGAACTACTTCTGTGGAATCTATTATTAAATGTTCAAGTATTTTGTACGAGCCAAATTTTTTTTATCACCGATTATAAAAAAAAAAATTTAAAAAATCCAATATTTTAAATGCCTATAAGTGGCTTAAAAATCAATATAATATTTTGAAAAAAAATATGACATAAAGGAAATGCCAATTTTAACAGCTGGTAAAAATTTCAAAAATCTGCGACTTTTACTTTTTGAATTATAACAAATATTTAAAATCGTTTGAGAATAAATCGCTATTTTATGCAATTTCGTAAATATTTAAATTTCAAACAGTCATAAAATTTTTTCCTCTAAGTCCGGTAGAATTTTTTTTAAAGATTTTTGAAGAGTGGCTTATAGATAACCTAGTGTTAAAATTTTGAACCTTCCCATATAGCAGAGAAATATTAGATGTATATTTCTCGTATATCCATTCTGAAATATGTATATCTGTATAACATCTAAAACAAGGCTCTAGAAAATTTTTTGATATATAAGAGATATACATTATATGTCTTATGAACGGTAAATGATAATCCCTTGGATATCTTATTTTAAATATCAGATTATCAATGTACAAAGAATATCCTCTAAATATGTTTGAATATCTGATAAATATTCAAAAAATATTGATTGGTTATCAAAATTGCAACATCTATAATGCATATATCCAATATATATACCTACAAAGATGTTCATTAAACATTTTATTGTTTATATTCTATATATATTGCTTATATATATATTATTAGAATACTATATTTGGATAATAGTGAAATTATGAAAAGCATTTTTATGGTGAATATAATTAAATATTTATTTCTTTAAAATAATAATAACAAAGGTATACATATTAAACAAAACATAACAAGTTTTTATACAAAATAATAATAAAAACTTATTTTCTCAAAATATGAATTTTAAAAGAATACAAATTTACCAATAAGTAATGTAAACAATATATTTTTGACTTGGTCAATAAAAAGATTAAATTTTATAAAATTAAAACAAAACAATAGTTATATAAAATAATAATATAAGGTATAGGTATATATGTAACAAATATATTTGTATTTTAACTGCTGTATAAATAATACAATATATATATCAACATGTATAAAACAACTGAAGCAACATTAATAATAAATAACTAAATAACAATACAATCAAAAAGTAGTGAACACTTAATATTATTTTTCCTCAGTAATTCGTCCTTTAGCACTGGTTAACCATTTAGCGATTGAAGTTATAATTTCATCATCGTTAGCATTATTAAATTTTGACTTTTTTACAGCTTCTATATTTTATCAACACATTTATACATAGTATATTGATACATATTATGTTTATATTTAAAAAGTTCTTTTTTAAAGTTGTAATTTACCATTTTTAACCAAGTTATACAATAAATACTACAAATATATAATTGGCAGACATTTATTTAACTATTACTATCATTATAAATATTTTGTGTTAAATATCATGTTTTATATTTAAATTATTATGTTGAAAAAATAAATCAAAAAATGGTAAATTCTAAAAAAAAAAAAAATAGCAACGAAATATTATATTTTTGGAAAAGAACCACTTTTTTAAGTTTCAATAACACAATAATAAGAATTAAACATAAATTATTCAAATGTTAATAGAATAAGAACTTTTAATATTTATTTAGCAACATAAATTATGATCTTACCAAATATTAATTTGTTGATAGCTAACAATGAAAAATTGTTTTTGTTTCTTAAGCCATAGTAAGTATATTGCATTAATAATTTGTCATCAAAAACTTTTTTCATGATTTTATAAATCAAATTTTTTAAAGACTTCCCACCAATTCTGGCTAGTTCACATATCTTAAATAAAAAATATTTATGAATAATTACATTGTGCAATTAAGTTAATAGAAATCACATACAACTTGTTTTTTAAAATTTAGGTCAGTTCGAATTTTTTCTTCTAAATTATTCAGTCCTTCGTCATCTGAAATTGGCCAATTAGATATGAAATAATCAACTTCATTATCTTGTATACTTGAAGATAGGATATTTGATGATGAATTTATATCTAATAACATTTGTTCAATACTCAGCTGTTTGTCACTAATCCTTGTAACCTCCATTTTTAAATATGCCAAATAATTTAAGACAGTTTTTTCAAAACCTATTAAAAAAATTAAGTATACTAATAATGAAATTGTATTAAAATAGATGTATAAAAAAACTAATTTAATGGTTATTAAATTGTCTATTAATACTAATATTGGAATAAACGCTTACCTGCAGTATAGTTTGAGGGAGAGCTTACAGGCTGTAATGGCTTTAAATTATGAAACGGAGGAGTACTAATTAAATTTTGTTCATGATGTGTGTTATGTAGTTGAACAATATCATTAACATATTTTAAACCTATGGATTACAAAAATGATTTATATAGAGATAGATTAATTTATTTTATAATTAAGTTATTGAAAGTTGGGGACAATTAAATACAAACAATTATTAGTTTTACAAAATGATGAATTATTTTACCTGCAGTATGAATTGACTTAGATGAGTTGCTGGACAATTGCTGTGAATTATTTAATGTTGGAGAACTGGTTGTTTTTTCAAATTTATTTTGTTGAAAAGGCTTACAATTATTTTTCGAACCTATAAATAAATACATAATACAAATATTTTAATAAATAACCTTGAAATATATACAAAAATTTGAATAATACATACCAACAACTAGGGAATAATTAGTATGCTCTACATTATCAGATTCTTCCAAAATATAATTGTCATAGTAATTTGAATCTGCAGATGGCATAATAAAATCTTTGTCAGCATCTATGTCATCATTAGATGCTGTGTATTAAAGCATAATATTAGTAGAATATAATACATAGTAATTTTAATAAAATTAAACTTTTCACTACTTAATACTGTATTACTAACATAATTCTGAATTTTCATTATTTGAATTGGTAGTTGATTGTTTTTTACTAACATAAAATTGATTAGTTTTACATTTTCTTTTTAATGATTTTTCTATTGACAAAAACAGAAACAAAATTCAAATATTTTTCAAAATTCATTTAACTACTTTAATTAATTATTTATTAAGTTTAATGTAATAATACCAGCAGTAGGTGGATTGAAATTTATAGGTAACGTTTGGTTTTGTTTTGTTTTTGATGATTCGTTATCTATATCAGAAATATCAGATGTGTATAAACGTTTTTCTGCTATTTTATGAGCTTGATCGAAAGATACTAAAAATTATAAAAATGTATTTAATTACAAAAATTCTGTGACTTAATTATTTGTAACTTTAATATTGTTCTCTATTATTATATTACAATAGTAATTCTATATATCATAATTTACCAATATTTTTTGATAGTATTCGGCAACTATAAGAAGTGAAGTCAAATATATTAGGTTTAGCACGGTTCTTCCGTAGTTTATTAGCGTTACCACTATTATTTGGCCACATACAAGATGTTCCTTCATTATTAACCCAGTAAGAAGGGACAGGTTCAACAGAATTATCATTATAAAAATGTACAACAGTCCATTGCATGGTCATAATAATACATTTTTATGTACAAAAATATATGTAACTGGTACCTAAAAATAAAAATTAACAAAATCAAATATTATTAGAATTACCGACCAAATAAATTAAATAATCATACATTACTAATGGTTAATATTCCAAATAAAATAAATAATATAGTTAAAAATAATAAATTTTCATACAACTACACTAAAACAAAATAAAAATATTATATATTATCATATTACCCATATATGTATAGTAAATATATAAATAGTTAACAACTAAAAATATAAGAGAATATGATGAATAATTATATACATATGCATTAACATATAGGTACTGTAATAGAATTTCAATTTGTAAAATGAATAATAGGATAAGCTACTTTAAAGTTTAAATCTTCAGTTGATAAAATGAGATATTTCATCATTATATTCTCAATTTTCCAAACATACATTTGTTTTGAAAAATCACTAACTTTATAAACTCCAATTTGTTCACTTTTTATAGGTTTATCAAAAAATTTTCTAAATTTTGAAATTTCCTACCTAGTATAATCTGTGTTTTCAGGATTTTGCTATAACAAATATTGACTACTTTAATGATGTTTAAAAACACCATTTATTTTTAAACCAACATAAGAATCTGCATCAGAATTTATTTTTATTTTCATTTTTTCTAAAATTAAAACTTTATATTGTGGTGATGATGTTTCATCTGTAAGTGGTCCATCGAAATGTACATTTTCATATGTTATAAAAATATTATTGGGTTGTGACAAACCTGTTGTAAAAGATAACGATGCATTACGTTCCTCACATCTTTTGACTACCTGCTGGAGAGGTTTATCATTTTTACGAACCATTTTTTTCAATATACTCATGTAGTTTTCAAATTTGAAACAACTAACATTATCGAGTGAACCATAATTCTCATAGTCTCCATGTAAATGAATCAATGCATGTATGTTGTGAGATATAAAATGTTCACCATAAATAGAACCAAATTTTTTTACAAAATCATGCATAAATAATTTTGCATAATGTGCTAAATGACTATAATTGGGACTCAAATATATAGTCATTGCAATATTTAAAGACAGAAAATGTTGATAAACTGCATTAGGAACAATTGAATAAATTGCTATAGGTCCAACATATAAAAGAAATAATCGGAACTCTGTAGCCTTCCATCTAGCTAACTCATCTAATGACCTAGGTTTACGAACAAAATCACTAGGTATTTGTTTTTTTAATGTTAAAAGTCTCTCAGAAATATGTTTTATAACAAGAGTATTAAATTTTTGGTTATTTAAGTAAACACGAGCAATTTTATCACCTTTCCACAACATTAGCAGTTTTTTCATAGCACCAAAGCACACAGCGTGCATGTAATCAATACTAAATTGTTTAACCACATCTAATCCTGGAATATTAAGTATTTCACTAATTTTACCATCTGCAGTATGATATTGTCGGTGAATTTGATGTACAAAATTATTGTGATTACGTTTAGAACATTCCAAATTTGGGAAACATACACGTTTATGTAGGTATTTACCTTTAACTGTACATCTTGTACAAGAAAAGAAACCTGTATGACTCTTAGTTGAGAGTAGAAAAGATTTAGCAGGCGTATCACAACAAAACGAATCAATGGCAAGATTTTTATGTTCTACAACTGTTAGTGTTTTATTGTTTAAATTTTCTACATCAATCCCATTTTGAATTAGATAAGTTATTTCTTCTAAAAAATCTTTCATAAAAACATTACTGTCGTCTGGTTTTCGATTGCCCCAATATATGCCAATAGGAAATACAGATTGATTTTTATTTTGTCTAATATACCCTAAAATTGGCCAAAAACAACTTCCAGAACTTTTAGATAATGGCAAGCCATCTACTCCTATAACCAGTCTAATAGTTTCATCTGCGAAATCTTTATCTAAATATTTTTTAATATTATATGCAACACCAAAATTATAATATATACCAGGAGAAACTGTTTTCACTTCAACAGGTTTTTCATAGGAAACTTCTGAATGTGTTTTATATAAAGTCCTACAAGTAACTGGAAATTCACTAAAACATTTATGAGTTTTAAAATTTTAAGTAGACTGTCAAAGCTATTATTTGGTACATTATGTTCAATTGCCCATTTAATCAAAGCATATGTTATGGAAATTGGTTCTTCTTTACTAAAAACTTCATTCTCATCACTACTATCACTATTATAATCACTTTTATCTAATGGGAATGACTCAAAATGACGTTCTTCATTATTCAAAATGGTTTCATCCGAAATAGTACATAAATTATGGTCATTACTACAAATACTAGTCACAGTGTCATTAGATCGAATGTATTCAATATTATTCAACTCGTATGGTACACTAACATTAGGTATAGAGGGGTCAAGAACAATTTCTGAAGAGGAAGAAACGTTTAGCGACATATTATGAATAAAATCAATTTCATTTCGTAATCTTCTACGCTTGGTTGACGTACTAGAATTATTTTCTCGAAACATGATATGGTTACCATAAAATATTAGTGATAATTTGTTTAAATAAATAAAATATATAAAACTAGCAACCTTTTAAAATAAATATGTGATGAAAATTGGTACTTATCTGTTTTAATACTTACTTAAAAACCGTGAAGCGTAGTAAACAAAATCAAGCAGATTTCTGACAAACGGCAGTTAGGCATCAAAAACTCAAATCATGAGACACTAAATTATAATATGGTCCACGATCAATGAAGATATAAAATAAATTGATTATATTGTGAACGCGTGTGATGTTAGGTAAACGGTGTACAATACTCTAATATCAAATAAACTAAAAGTTTGAAAAAAAATGATAACTTATAATAACTCATGGATCATGGATAATGGAACAATAGTAACGTTCTTATTATAGAATACGTTCATATCCCCACTCGATTTTTCGTTGGTGGCATGGCCAACGATTTTATTGCGACCGATTGCTGATTACGGTATAATAGCTATGACCAAAATAGAAATATATAATTCCCGAAAAACATTATTACCAGTACAGTCATAATCGATTCTATAAAAACATAAATAGTCCGGGAGAGGGACTGTAATATTATATATAAACGGAAAAAGCATTTCATAATATTATTAATTATTATTGACAACTTTACTGAGCTCTAGTATAGAGTTCAATTCGATAAATGTCGCCAATTCGATAAATGTCGCCAAAAAAAAAGTCGTGCCATCATAAAAAAAGCGTGCCCGATTAGGTAAAACATGTCTGAAAACCAGAACTAATATAATACTTAAACATTTTCACACTAAAAAAGCAGGAAATAAGTATAAGTAAATAAGTAAATAAAATTCCATCACTGACCTACTGGATAACCAGGCCCGGCTTTAGGGGTAAGTAGTGTAGACCCACGCCTAGGGCATCACTTTAGTAAAAGGGCGGAATTTTCAAAACACTAATAATTTTATTAGAGGCGGAAAAATATGATTTTGACTATAGTGCACTATTTTCGCTTGAGCCGACCCTGTGCATAGGCGTAATCTGGGGGGGCATGAGGGGGCAACTGCCCCTCCAGGTATTTTATTGAGGGGCAATAGTATCGTTTTGCCCCCTTTAAAATGTATAGTTCAATTTCTATTTTATCATAGAAAAATAAAACAGCATAATTGTATAATAATTAATAATACATTTATTGTTTTGAGTGCCTCAGTTTATTATTTATTGACATCATTATAAATCGAGTGTCCACATATCGTAATACGAGGAATTACAGAGCGATGACAATGAGGACGGGATGTTACCACAATAGCACAATACGAGCTAAGATTATTATCGTATTTATTTTTACCACTTACAAGTGTAAAAGCTCATGGTACTAGAGTTATTAACTGACTACGATCAAATTATATTATTATTATTATTATTATTATTATACTACACGATCATTTTAAGTTGTCGAAAATTGCAACATTTTAAACATAAATAACTACCATTTCAGCTGTTTAATAAAAAAATGGATATGGCATGCCCTAGATAATATTTTTATCTATATTTTTGAAAATTTGGTGTTTTTCTCTAAAATCACTCTAAACCTTTGTTTTGGCCATTTTTCGTAAACATGTTTTTTGTTATCGAATTAAATTTTTTGAAAAATATGTGGACGTACCTGGTTATTGTACCAGGGCAGGGGCCTTCAATTATTTATTAATAATTATTATATATATTAATATATATAATAATTAATATATATATATATATATATTATTAATATTGAGTAGCGTATATTGCAGAAGTATACAATATTAAATATACAGTTGATATTGAACTTCTTACAACCTATAGATATATCTAATTTGTCGCATTATTGATAATTATTGATAGATATTCATTATACATATTATAAATATTTAAATACAAATATCAATAATTAGATAATATGAGTATAATTATTAATAAATATCCTATATATGTTAAACTATTGATAACGTATAAATATCTATTTTCATATATTTAAACTAAGATATTTGAAATATATCTCGATGATATTCGTATT